>JAQQSW010018495.1:0-11230 GCA_028646575.1 Pseudocheirus occidentalis | reverse complement strand
AAAAAAAATAAGTATCATCAAAGTACAGATTTCAACCAGGTCTTCCTGACTCTAAGTCCAGAACCCTATCCCCCCAGGCCACTGACTTATACAAAATAGATGATTAATAAACGTTCAATTGAATTGAGAAAGATTTTGTGAAGACCATTTTGACTCTGTAAAGAGGATTTGCAAAATGTATCCTTATACCCTGACTTTTCTTGCCCCTACATAGTATCTTTTAGCTTCCCTAGAAAGCTCTGTGCCTTCCCACACAGGAGTGTATGGCTTTTGTTACTGTGCCAAGCCTTGCAACTACAAGTTTTACTATTGGAAACTTCACCCAAAGGCTGCCAGATGAGAGTAATATGAGATTGAAGGGTGATCATTTCACTTTCCCCAGACTTATGGAAATCCTTAAGAGGAAGAAATAATCCCTTCCAGTTCTGATCAGGAGGTCCATAGAGCATCATTTTGCTCATCTGTTAAATAGAGGTACTAATATTTGTACTGTGTACCTCAACAGGGCTTTGAGGCAGGGGGAGGACTTTGTAAACATTTAAGTGGCATAGAAATGTGAGCTACTATTCTTACAGAAGACTGGGGGGTAGGGAAGGACTGCATGACTGATCCAACCTCTGGCTTCATCATTTTCCCATGGCAAGTCTCAGGGAAATACCTACTGCTTGACTTCTCTCCACCTCCTGTCCATCTTCTAATCCTTGAACTCCCTACTTCAGAGAATGGCCTTAAGGAAGGTGCTTTCCAAACCTCCAGGTATTGTATGAATGTGAGTTATTGTTACTGTTATTTGAACAAACAGGTAGCTAGATGGTGCAGTGGATAGAGTGCTGGGCCTAGAGTCAGGAAGACCTAAGTTCAAATACAGCCTCAGGTACTAACTAGTAATCCTGAACTTCACCTCATAAAATAGGGATGATAATAGCACCTGTCTCACATGGTTATTGAGAAGAGCAAATGAGATAATATCTGTAAAGTGCTTAGCATAATTCTTGGCATTTTCAGTTTGTTGTTCAGTGATTTTCCAGTCATGTCCAACTCCTTGTGACTCTATTAGGGGTTCTCATGGCAAAGATACTGGAGCAGTTTGCCATGTCTTTCTTCAGCTCATTTTACAGATAAGGAAACTGAGGCAGACAGATTTAAGTGACTTCTCAGGGTCACATAACTAGTAAGTGTCTGAGGCCAGATTTGAACTCAGGAAGACGGGTCTTCTTGACTCTAAGCCCAGCGCTCTTTCCACTATCCCACCTAGATGCCCCTGTTTGGCATTTAGAACGCATTTAAAAATTGTTTCTCCTCTTTCTCTCCCCTTCCACTCCCCCATAGGTCTTGCTGGTTTGATTCTAAATAGTGGGTTAATGCTGAAGATATTTAATCCCTAGGACATTCAAGTATGAATGGCAAGTCCCCCATTTGCCCATTCTTACATGAAGCAATCTCTGATAATTTTTACAACAGGATTAAATGCTAAATTTTTTTTAAACAGGCACATATAAAAACCCACACACAAAATGTGCTTTCCCTGCAACCTTATTTCAATTCCTACCAACCCGGTATAGATGTGGATGATTGCGGAAGTCTGTCTTGTTTGTTGATAGTTGTTATGCTGTATCTTCCTTCTCCCCAACAGGGTGTGGGGGTGTAGAGTGCATTTATTTAGAAGAATGCATGGAATTGTATTCTTTGGTGATTATAACTATATTGAGATCAATTATAATGTGCAACAAACATCTGAATCATTACCAGAAACCTAGAGCTTCAGATTTAAATATGTATGAGAAGCTGTCCAGAAATTACTAAATGTATATGTATGTATAAATATATATATATTACAAAAAGTAAAACAGTATTTGACTTAAGAACACAGAATAATGTTTTTGTAGACTCTGATGAGCTCTGTTAACAATGAAAGGGATTGATGCTGAATTAATTACTGAAAATATCAAGTCATGCAGCATTTTTAATGATCCCAAGCTGCTCGCTACCTCAAAAGCCCATCTCTTTTAAGCCAACATTCTCTTTCAGAAAAACTATATGGCTATAAATCAGGGAACACTATGATATCTGAAGAATCAAAATGACAAGTAACCCAAAGAGTGATGGAAAAATGGGGAGTTATAGAAGGACTGAAAAGCTTAATACAAACCAACATTATGGTACTATAGCTAAAAAAAACAAAAATAAACTAACATAAGCTTTATAAGAGTGACTCAGTGTCCAGAATATGGAAGGTGATGGTCCCACCATGCCCTAGTCAAACCATGCCTCAAGTATTCAGCATCATAGTTTAGGAAAAACTTGAGTAAGCTGGAGAGCATCCAAAGGACAATCAGAATAGTGAAGGGCCTGGGGATTATGCCAGATGAGGATGAGTTGAAGAAGCTGGGGAAGTTTGGCACAAAGAGGAAACCTACCAACTGTCTTCAATGATTTGAAAGGCTACCGAGTAGAAAAGGATGTAGATATGTTCTGTGTAGCCCTGAAGGGCAAAACCAGGAGAAATGGGTAGAAATTCCAGGGAGGCAAATCTTGGCTCAGTGTAAGAAAAAAATCTTACTTGACAACCACTTTTTTATGTGGTAAAGAAAATTCTTGTTCAAGTCCTGGATGGACTAAATTTCCTACCTGAAGTCTCTTCCAACTCCGTGGTTTTGGACCATTCAACTTAAAGTCAGGAAGATCTGGGTTCAAATTCTGCCTCAGTTTCTTCATTAGTAAATTTTGGTGGCTTGACGCTGTGACCTCTGACATTCTTTGTAGCTCCAAATCTAGGATCCTATTAAATCCCTATCTTCCACTGAATTCCTCTAGGAACTCTACATACTCAGACAGTGTGACCTTGCAGTTGAGACTAATAGGAGGATAGCAAATTTTTGTGGGTTGTAAACTATATATAGAAGGACTCATGAATGTTTCTTTATTGTAGTATAAAGATTTCTGAACTTAACCTTGGTTCAAATACTGGGTCTGATATTATTTTTTTTTTTTTGCTTTTTTGGAGGGCAGTTGGGGTTAAGTGACTTGCCCAAGGTCACACGGCTAGTTTTTTTGTGTTAAGTGTCTGAGGCCGGATTTGAACTCAGATACTCCTGACTCCAGGGCCGGTGCTCTATTCACTGCGCCACCTAGCCGCCCCTGGGTCTGATATTATTAGCAGTGGAATATGTCTAGACCATAACCTCTATGATCCTTAGTTTCCCAAACTATAAGATGGACGTAATAAAACTAGTATGTTTATTTCACAGAGTTTTTGTAAGAAAAGCATGTTACAAACTTTAAAATGCTGTAAAAAAAATACTACATATATCATAATCAATCATTAATATTTAACAGAATAATAAATAGCACTCATACCATTCAAGAAACCCCAAATATCTGATTTCCTCTTAAGTTTTAATGAGGAACAAAAGTTTTGTGTCTCTGACCTTTGTGCTTATTATCAGCTAAGAAGCCATTTTGAAGCCCTTTCTCTCATGACAACAAATACTCAAAAACAAAACCCCAATGTGAGATCCCCTGTGGTCTAAGATCAGCCTTCATTGTTCCAAGTTTATAAGAAAAAAAAAAAAAACATTGTTTTTCCTATCAAGGTCTGACCCTGGTCAGAATCTGGTTGCATAAAGGCCCTTCATAAACCAGAAGAAACAAGGCACAAGAACCATCCAGGCTCTTCCAAAGGTAGATAGATACAGCAGCAAAGCCCCCATTAGTCTCCACTGTCCCTGACTTCCCTCAGTCTCTAAGACCCTGCACCAGCCTTCCTTCTGCTCAGTTGTAACCTCAGACTCAAACTTACCTTTCCAGAGTCTGTCTTTCTGCATTGTTCCTTTCCTGGTTTCTCAAGAATGTATAGGTTCCAGTGATTACAGCAATATAAGTGAAAAGATCACCAGAGGGAAATAGAACTCTGTGTAACTGAAAACCAGTAATGGTTTCAGAAATCTGTGAAACATACCTCCATCCTTTAGGTCTCTTCGGAGGGCTACTTGGTTAGTGGGGTATGTATGTTGTCAAGGAAGACAAGAAAACATCAATAAACAAGAAACATCAATAAGCTTTATGTTAAAAAAAAAAAAAGAATAAATAAGTTCTTCAGCTCTTATCAGCATGTGGGAATTGGCTCTCTTTCTGATGCCCCACCTCCCTATGTTACTCCTTTGTACACGGGTCTGCCATGTTCCCCCTTGTCCTCGCTGCCTCTTAGGCTCCCTGGTCTCCTTCAAGACGGCTCAATTCTCACCTTCTACAGGAGAGCTTTCCCATTACTACCAAATGCTAGTACCTTCTGCTTCAACATTACCTTTCACCTTACCTAGACATCTATATCTATAACTATAGATATATGTGGAGGTATATGTACATATACATATACAGAGATAGTATGTGTGTATATGTCTATCAGTCTATACACACACATATGTAGCTATAGATAAATCCTGCCATTTACTTCCAAATCACGCCCAGCCTCGGGTAATTTAATCAAAGAATTTACTTCCACCCAGACCTGCCGTGTGTGTGTGTGTGTGTGTGTGTGTGTGTGTCTGTGTGTGTGTGTAGTTCTTTATGTGTTGTTCTCCCCCATTAGAAAGCAAATTCCTTGAGGGCAGGAGCTGTTTTCAGCTTCCTTTGTGTCGTCACCATTGTTTAGCATAATATTTGGCACAAAATAAAACTTAGCAAATGCTTGCTGCTGGACTGATTTGAGATACCCAGAGTTTTGCCTCAGGCAGTGAGACCTTATACTCACATCTCCATGTTGTGTCAGTCCAGAAGAGCACTTTACCTTCACCATTTGCCACTCACATTCTAGGCCAGCGGTTCTCAACCTGTGGGTCGAGACCCCTTTGGGGGTCGAACAACCCTTTCACAGGGATCACAGGGGTCACCTAAGACCATCAGAGAATATATATTTCCAATGGTCTTAGGAACTGAGACATGGTTCCTCTATCCATCTCCAGGTGGATCTGCCCACATATTAATATTAAAGGGTTGCGGCATTAGAAAGGTCGAGAACCACTATCTAGGCTCTCTCAGTATACAAATTCAGTGCTACCAAATCCAATCCAGTTTTAGCAAAAAATTCCTTAAAATCAGAATAAAGGATTTCCTCTGCTCTTCTAAATGGCTTTCAAAGGAGTCACTAAGGCATAGTGGGAAGATCCCTCATTTTAGAGTCAGGGGACTGGGGATTCCCATCCTAACTCCCACACTTACTAGCTGAATGACCTTGAGTAAGTCACCTCTCTTCTCTGAGACTCAGTTTACTTATATGTAAAACAGGGATAATATTGGCACTATCTCATAGAGTTATCAGAAGGTAAAAACTTTAAGATACTATTGAGAAAAATGATTATTTCTCTCTCATATTAATAAGCAATTATTGAATTAGGACCAGGATTTTTCCAGTAGCCTGTAGGTTGTTCAGTTTCTGAAGGACATTGCTGATGAGTTTGGATTAACTTTCTTTACAGTCTTGTTCAGACCCCACCCAGATAGGGAAGCCCATTGTATTCTGCTCAGGTCTTGGTGGAGGTAAATTCTTTGATTAAATTGCCCCAAGCTAGAAGTGACTTGGAAGTAAATGACATGATCAAAGTTATATTCCCCCTAGCCCCTCCTTAGAATAGGTCTACCTCTCATTAAAATATTCATTCTTTCTCATTACTTGTTAACCAATCAGAGTCAATTGCCACCCTCAGGAATACCCACCCTTCCAAGGGCATGTAAGTACTGAGTCGGCTCCATAAGGGGTCTTTGGCATTCGAGACTGTCATTGACATTTTATTAATAATATGCTAAGCACTATTAATAAAATGATTAATTACCCAGAAGCCACATCTCAAGCTTTTTAAACATAATATAACTATTACCTGCAAGCTATTGTCATCAACATGATTTTCTGCCCAGAACCATCGTGTCTTTAGAGCCAGACCCAAGTAAAACACTCTCTCCCTCTATCCACTAAGCCACACTCCATCCCCCTTGATGCACAAAGTAATTGTGAAGAGGGTGAGGATACTAACCGCTGGTAGGGATCAGGATAAGGCTTCTGTAGGAGGCAGTCCTTTGAGATGAGACCTGAAGGAGACTTAGGATGCCAAGAGTCACAAGCGGAGAGGGAATGCATTCTAAACACAGGAATGATCTCTCTTCAGATTCTAAGTCTTACGATCTATGACCTACAAACCCAATGATGCAGCCATCTGAGATTGTGCTGGTATCTCATTCACTCTCACACTGGAATGTAGGGTGCCAACCCCCTCATTCATTTCTCACCTATACCCCACACACAGTGACACATCCATCCAGCACCAGGATTTCAAAGAGGAGAAAGTAGTAGGCAATTATGTATCTCACTGCCAAAAAGAAAAAAAAAAAGCTATTTACAAAACCCTTTTCTTTGGCCTCCTCTATTCTACTTTTCTCTTTTCCAGTAAAATCATGTTGCTAAGAACACTTAAATGAATTCCTTAGAGGATTATTCTTCACGGGATGATAATCACCACTCTTCTTGCCCTTATATAAACAGTCCTGCTTTGGTGATTCTTGTGAAATGGTCCCTTCATGACCTTCACTTGCTTGCTCTCCTAGAGACTCACAACTATTGACCAGTAGTTTCCTTTTCCATTCCTTTGACTATATACTCCCTCCTCCCTGGAAACAACAAAACCAGACTGGGTGGCAGGCTAAAGGGAGAGTTCTTTCACAATACTGAAGAGGCCTTTTACAGAAGAGAGGGATCAACAGCCAGCTCCTCTACGCCCTCAGGCCTTTAGTAAACAGGGAGATTCCAATCTGAATTGAGCAAAGTATAAATTGTAAGTACCTGCATGGAACTAGGGGTTCCATGTTAACTATAGTTAGCTATCATTCTCCAAGAAATGCATTAATTCCCAGAAAGTAGGAGGAATTCAGTAAATTCAGTATCTGCAGGAGAATTCAAAGAATTTGTTGTTGTTGTTGTTGAGTCATTTTTCAATTATGTCCAATGTTTCATGACCTCATTTGGGGTTATCTTGCATGTATGGTGGTTTACATTTCCTTCTCCAGCTTATTTTACAGATAAAGAAACTGAGGCAAACAGGGTTAAGAGACTTTCCCAGGGTCACACAACTAGTTAAGTGTCTGAGGCCAGGTTAGAGCTCAAATCTTTCTGGCTCCAGGCCTAGCACTCTACCCACTTTGCCACCCAGCTGCCCAAAAGTATTCAAAAGAATACTGTGGCCCAAAGAACACTGTGGTCCACCAGCTGATTAAGTTGTGGGATCCTACTCTTGATTTGAGGATCCAGGAACTGGTTTGATTTCCCACTATTCTACTTATTACCTGTGTATATAGAATGTAAACCCCTTTGAGGGCAAGGATTTTCTTGGGGGGGGTTGGATAATCCTTCAGTGCCTAACACAATACCTAGCACATAGGAGGTATTTATTAAATAGTAATTAAATTGATTAGAATCTTGATCAATCTATTGCAATTGTCTGAGCATCAGTTTCCTCATCTGTAAGATGAAGGGGTTGGACTAGGTAAAATCTAGATTTAGAGTTGGAAAGGACATTAGAGGGCATCAAGTCCAACTACCGAATTTTACAGATGAGGCAATTAAGGCACAGAGAGGTAGAGTAATTTACCCAGGGCCACAAAGAGCTAATAAGTACCTAAGGTAGAATTTTAACTTGTTTCCTGACTCCAAAGGCAAGATCCTATCCACTACAGCAAATCACCCTTCTAATACACCATTTTCTTAATAGACCTAATTTGGCTAGCTCTTTATGCTTTATGAGGCAGCTAGGTAGTAAAATGGATAGAGTGGAGTCAGGAAGACTAGTTTTTCCTGAGCTCAAATCTGGCCTTCAGACACTTACTAGCTGTGTGACTCTGGACAAGTCACTTAACAATATTCACCTCAGTTTCCTCATCTGCAAAGTGAGCTAGAGAAGGAAATGGCAAACTACTCCAAAACTACTACTACAAAGGGTCAGATACAACTGAAAACAGTTGAAAAGCAACAACAACTTACTCTTCACTGTGCCCAGGGTGGCTAGTCCTTAAATCTTTCTCTGTTTACCTTTGCTCTCAGTAATAGATTGAGAGACAGAGTTCAGGTCAATACAAAGAAAAACTTCTCAGCAGCAGAGTTGTCCAAAAGTGGAACAAGCCTCCAGTAGTATATTTCCCATCATTCAAGGTCTTCAAGAGAGGCAGAATGCCAATGGCTGAGGATATTGTAGAGAGCATTCCTGACCGGAAATGAGTCATACTAGGTGGCCTATGGAATCCCTTCCAGTTTCTGAGATGCTGTGATACTGTCAACAAACTATATGTACACTCATGCTAAGGGGTTGGGAAGAGAAAAAAGACCAAGTAAAGGAGGCAGAAAAGGAACAGTTAGAGTAATAAAAGGACCCAGGGTGTGAAAGTCATGGAAGCCAGTAAGGCATTGTAATTTAAAAGAAAAAAGAATTGGATCTGGAGTCAGAGGACCTGGGTTCAAACCCTGATTCTTTCCGCCACATTGTGCCAGCCCTGATCTACATTCTGATACAGTCTCCTGATGGCGAGTGATGCACATTTACAAGACAGCTTTCTAGAGTTCGAATGGCAGTTTATGTGTGATACTGGAACCAAACCAAGCTACTTGGCCCACAGCACCATCACCAGCACTTTAGGCCTTCTTAAGTATCCGCTCTCCACACCCGTCCAGACCAACAAGGGCAATTGTTGCTGAATCACTTAGAGATGAAAAACAGACACAGTCCCAAAGATCTCCCTCTTGCTGGCTGTGCAAACATTCTTGTTCTCCTGCTTTTGGAAAAGGCAGACAGACAGTAGAAAAGAAAACAGCTGTAGGTCAGGTAACTAGATTTAACATCTTCTGATTTTCATTTAGAGGTCAGAAGTTGACAAGAATATTATTTCAGGCTTCCGACTGTATTTCCCATGTGTTTATGAAACGTTATTTCAATTTAATAATATGGTCCTAATACAGGAAAGGAACACAAACGCCCATTCCTTACTCTGCTTCTAGCCTTCTGTGTCTTAAAAAAAATACAAGGTGGTTTCAATGTTCTGGTTTCCAATTAATGAAAGACTAGGTCATCTTTCTGACTCCAGGCCCAGTGTTCCATCCGTTGCACTACCTGCTGCTCAAGTAGCTGCCCATCAGTTCTCTTACTATGCTTCAACTCCTTCGTCTGAAATCAAAGGGATAGATGTGGTATTTTCTAAAGTCCCTTACTACTCTCAGTTTTATAGGCCTAGATTGGACGATCTCTACTTCACACCTGAACAGTTCTAATTATTCCTTGTTTTACATTCTAAGGTCCCTCCCAACATTGGCATTCCATATTAAAGACAGTCATTAACATTGATTGGAATTCTTTGCTAATGATAATAGAAAAAAAATATGTAGTGCTTCAAGGCTTACAAAGCACTTTCTATGCTTTATCTCACTTGTTTCTCATAACAATTATGTGAAACAGTGGCTATCATTATTCCCATTTTACAGATGAGGAAAACAAAGACTCTCCCAGGTCTATAGAGCTAGTAAAAAAAGAAGTAGGATTCAAACTCTGGTCCTCTTGATTCTGTAGTCAGTGCCATTTCCACTACACCATGTTGACAGTGTTCTGAGGACCCCAAAATCTAATATTCTGTGTTCTCTATTCAGAGCTCCCACCCTGCTCCCACTAGCTCTGAATTTCTTTGTTCTGTTTTGAAGGTGCTTTCCAGCTCCAACATTCTGTGCTTTGTATCCTAAAGGTTTTTCCAATTCCAGTATTCTGAGTCTTCAATAACCTTTTCTCCCATACTCTACACCATTTTCTTTAGAAGAGATGCAATCTAGTGGATTCTAAAGCTAGAACAATTTCCTTCCCTTGGGCCTGTCAAATGTGCCCCAGACTCAGAATATCCTTCTTAGGGCCTACATATAGGACCCCAGGGCCAGTGAATCTGCTTTCCCAGCCTCTGGTGTCTGTCCTTGAGGAGGGAGGATGTGTCAGCCGAGTTTCTCTCCCCAGTGTGAAAGGGAGTGAGACAAGTGGTATGTGACAAAGACAAACTCCTTGACTGCAAGCATCAGCTCCCAACAGCTTAGCCAACATATGTATGAACAGAAACCCTGCGAGTATATATTAATATTTGCACCCTTCCCTTGGATTCTAGCTGTTACTGTTGCAATCACAAATTCCATTTTCTCAGCCAAGACCTTGTCAATAGACATAATATTGTGCACTCGGGTTGAAGTGTCTAAGGGGTGTTCTGATAAAGAACACAAGCAGATCTCTCCTTTTTATCTGTGGCTCTCTAGCTCATGGGAACAGAGCTGAAAGACCGAACAGAAGCACATCCCACCTGGCACAGAAGCATAGAATCACAAGACTAGTAGGAATCCTAGTGTCCAGCCTTTCTCTGTGCAAAAGTCAAGTAAGGTCCAGAGAAGGGAATTCATTTGCCCCAGATCGCACAGCAAATTAAATTTAACACCAGGAAATCCAGGAGTCTACGCTTTTCACTAACTCACTGTCCAACTATAGCTAAAGTTTCATGTGTTTCATAGGATTTAGAACTGAAAGACCTTATCCATACATTCAGCCAATGACCAACATCAAGGTACTTGCTTGTCCCTGTTATCTACATAGCCATGGTTGATTTTGATAGAAAGCAGAACAGGTAGCTGTATGTTTTAAGGATCAGGAGCCTCTCTCCCAAAAACACTCCATTGCCCCTCATTCTATCACTTGGGTCATATAAGTGTTCTCCAATTCAAATATATCCTTTTACAATGCAAATATCTCTGGAAGGGAGCACTTCTTAAGTTTAAAAAAAAAAAGGATGCAATAGGATCTATGAGTGGAGAGTCCATAGTCTCCTTTCAAATTTCTTCACTAACTTTGTTACACCTCGAGTTTTAACATTTAACTTCTTAGAGTCTCAGTTTCCCCATCTGCAAAATGGAAAGGTAAACATTCTTGTTCACAACTTCTTTTCCTGGAATGTGGGGAGGATGAATGAAACTATGACAGAAAGAAATAAGAAATTGGGGTGGCCAGGTGGCACAATGAATAGAGCACCAGCCCTGGAGCCAGGAGGACCTGAGTTCAAATATGACCACAGACATGTGACATTTAACTAGCTGTGTGACCTTGGCAAGGCATATAACCCCAACTGCCTTGCCTTCCCTCCTCAAAAAGAGAAAGAGAGAGAGAGAGAGAAAGACAGAGAG
>JAQQSW010018494.1:0-11230 GCA_028646575.1 Pseudocheirus occidentalis | reverse complement strand
TCTGGGCCTCAGCTTCCTCATCTGGCCTCTTCTAGCTCTAAATCTTTAATTTCAACACTAGTGAAGGCTTCATATAAAAAGGTAGCATCTGAACTGGATGTTATGGGACAATTTGAACTACATTTAAGAAGAAAACATCTAGGAAAGTATTTCAAAAATGATTTAAAAAAATACAAAGGGGACATAATTTCAGAGAAATAAAATCCAAGACATTTCAGACAAGTGTGTATATGTGCTATCACAGAAAAAAAAGTGATGACCTTGAAGTGGAAAGTCCTGGGTTTGAATTACTGCCTTTTTACTAAATTATTACCTGCACGATATGGGGAGTCTTCCTTTTTGTAGCTCTTGACTTCCTCCTCTGCACAACCAGAAGGCTGACCAAAAAGGTCAGAGACAGAAAGAAAGCTCCAATGTACACCAGAGTAGTTATAGAAACACTTTGTATAGCATAAAATAACTGGAAATAAAGGAAATATTCATCAGATAGGGAATGGCTAAACAAATGGTGGTGGCTGTTATTCATTGCTTTCCCATTCCTCATGACCTCGTCTGGGATTTTCTTGGCAAAGACACTGGAGTGGTTTGCCATTTCCTTCTCCAGCTCATTTGACAGATGAGGAAACTGAGGCAAACAGGGCTAAGTGACTTGCCCAGGGTCACACAGCTAGTAAGCGTCTGAGCCTGGGATTGGATTCCTGAAGATGAATCTTCCTGATTCTAAGCCCCGTGCTCCCTCCACCTTGCTACCTAGGTGCCCCTTAGTGAAACATGACTGCATTATAAGAAGTATTGAGTGTGAAGAAGACAGAGAATATGAAAAGATTCATATGCACCCATGCAAAGCAAAACCAGTAAAACATGTACGCAATTACTACAACAATATCAATGGAAAGAACTAGCAAAGAAAACAAGGACAAAAAAAAAGCCCTAAATATTTCCTTAGTATAATAATCAAGCATAGCCCTGAAGAAAAGATGAAAAAACACACTTCTTCACTCTTTGAAGAGATGAGGGAGTTTTCATGTGAAATTAAATGCAGCCTAGTACAGTGGAAAGAGTATCGGCTTCTGAGTCAGAGGACCTGGGTTCAAATCCTGGTTCTATACTTATTTGTATAATCTTCAGCAAATTATTTAATCTTTATGAGCCACGGAGAGAAAAGGGAAAAAGCATTTATTAAGTGCCCGTGTACCTTATAAATATTGTCTTGTTTAATCCTCATGACAACCCTGGGAGGTAGATGCTATTATTGTCCCCATTTTACAGTTGAGGATACTGAGGCAGACTGAGGTTAAATATCTTACCCAGCATCGTACAGCTAGTAAGTGTCTGAGGCCAGATTTGAACTTACCTCTTCCTGACTCCAGGCCCAGCACTCTATCCATTGTGCCACTTAGCTTCTGTTTTTATATCAGGGAGTTAGATTAGATGGTTTCTAATGTCCTTTCCACCTCTAAATCTGTCATCTTATCGTCCTAAATCTGTCAGTCTTTATTCATATGTTTGCTAGTTTTGAAGGGGGGAAAAAAGCAATTGAAAGAGATCATTCCCCGTCCCCCAAAGTCCCCTCCAGGACCAAATCCTATGATCCAGTTCCATGAGATGTCACAGTAGTAGCACAGGGAACCATTGGGTGAATTGACAGTGGAGGGTGTCAAAGATGTGACTGTCCTCCAGCCATGCTCTAGCCAAGGGACAGGGTAGTAGGGACTCATCCCCTACCCATTCTCTGCCTTTGCTTCTCCACCTTGGAAATAAGACATGGATATTTGCCAATTACATCTCTCAGGGACAAGGCACAGAGAAGCAAGATCATATCAGGTACGTGCTTTGAATGTCTGGCTGACAGCTGTATTAATAGTATAATGGAATTATCTTTTATATAAAAAAAACTCCACGGTTACCATGATAAATCAAGCTGCAGGTGACATACAATAAGACCTCTTTCTTTCCTTTCCTCCTCTCACTCACAGGCAAAATTATTATAGGATGCGACGGTTAAGACAGGAATATGATGTTCATCAGCAGAGCTGGGGTACAGACCATATAATTCTGCGAAGTATGCTCTTTAAATTGGCCCAGCGCTAATCGCACTGTGTTTGACAGCTCAAAGAGATGGGCTGTAAGAGAGCTGACTTTCTGCCATTCCCTTCATCCTTCAACCCCCTTCCCTCCAGAAAACTCAGGCTGCTCCAGAGGAGTTAGCAGAGCCCAGGGTCTGCTCGGGGTGGGGTATCAATCACCCATGATGGATGGGTATCCTATAACGGGGTCACTCGTACCTTGGCGGCGTATCGAGCTGCACTGCTGGTCCTCATTGAAGGCTGACGGCTGATCCATATGGTTCAAGTCCAATCAGAGCAGTGATTTCTCAATCTTAAGGACCCTTTCAGTCTGGCATGTCACACATCCCTGGCTAGAGCCTGGGTGAAACCTTCTGGTCTCCAGGCTTCCTGTGAATGTCCAACATCCTGAGCAGAGGCTAGAGTCCATCAGGGAATTTTCAAAAGGTTTTCATGTAGGGTAGCAAAAGGCTGCATATTTAAAACAGCTTCCAGCTCAGAAAAAGACATCATTTGACTGGTTCTACTGGGATGGAGCCTTTTCTGGGACTTATAGATAAAGCTGCCTCTCAAGGAGGCTGCAGGTCCTGTTCTCAACTCATCATGCCCCCTCCATTCACTCTTGGCTAAAGCCAGGACTGTGGCCAGATGGGACCAGGAACTAGATGGAAAGCAACACCAAGGTCTAGCTGGAAGCATGCCCAAGCTCATGATGAAGGCAGCAAAACAAAGAATTCAATTCAACAAACATTTATTAAGTGACTACTGTGTTCTAGGGAGCTCTAACAAATAAAGCATAATTCTATGCCTCTCCTTAATTCCCCTACCACAATCAATAATCTTTCTGAAATCTAGTAGAATTCACCTTGATGGAATTATACCAAGTTATAATGTAATCATTAAAACATAACATAATTGCATAATTAAAATTTACCTTTCCAGGACACAGACAAGGAGAGCAATTTGTTAATAATGTGTTTATATGTGTGTGTGTGTATAAATATATTCATATATAAGTAAATATATTTTCAAATTGTACATAATCAAAATTCACAGTTTCATATACAAGGCTCTTTTCCATTCTCTGTGTCTTAAATTGTTCATGTTTGTTGATATTTGTTAAGTTCATAATAAAATAGAAATTTAGATTATAAATGATACCTTCTCTTACATCTTTTAGAGGATAACTAGGATTGTGACATTAAATTATAGCTTTGTCATAATTTCCTAAACTATGACTATAATTTTGAAGGTTTGTATATGGGCATATCTACATATTCTATCTCTCTGTCTCTGTTTCTCTGCCTCTGTCTCTCTGTCTGCCACATGCACACATTTTCTTATGCAGTTATAGACACCCAGACATAGGCCCACATAGGTCCCTTGCTTTCCTCTAGAAGAAAAATTGTTCAAAAGTTTTCTATGAGAAAAAAAGTAAAAAAAAATAGCAAGACAGAGATAGAAAAACTGAGGAGGGAGAGGAGAAAGGAGGGGGAGGGAGAGACAGAGACACAGAGACAGAGACAGAGAGAGACAAAGAACGACAGGGACAGAGAGAAGAGAGAGAGGGGAGAGAGAATGTGACCCTCTAGACTCTAGAGGATGCAGTCTAAATGAGATGTGATCTCAAATACAGTCAAGAAAGAACTAAAGAAGCAAAAAAGGAGGGGGGGATGAAGAGGAGAGAGAAGGGACCCAGGAAAAGGGAGATATTATGGAGTGGGACTTAGAATCCAACTCTATCCCTTTCCCTACTCCCCATGGGCCCAGCTGTGGGATCCTAGCTAAGGACCTCAGCCCAGACTAACAAACCATGGCCTGCCTACAGCTGCTGGAGTCAATCAGAGGCCCCAAGGCCTGACCACAGATGCCTTGGAGCTGAACTGTAATTGGTGTTGAAAGAAAAGTGATTTGAACCCTGAGTTCTATGTTAGGGATTTATTTATGTATTTGTTTTTTTCCTGTTGGATACTAGGAGTGGCCTTTCTGGTCTCTCCTCAAAATTAATCAGATAATCCATTATCCTCCTTCTCAAGCTTACTCAACCATAACATTTACCCCCATTGTGCAAAGGTAGGGATGGGGCAGGAGAGGCCTTTTCTGAACTAAGACCATGGTATGGAGATTCAGAGCAGCAGGACTTGGGGTTGAACCTGACCCAGTAGGGACGTGGAGCTAATGAGGTAACTAAGGCATGGGCTGGGCCAGCCCAGCTGGGCCTTGCTAGCCTGCAAATACTTGGTCCTGCTCTCTGCCAACTTTATGTCCTCCAGATAGCAGCATAGTAAAAAAAAAATCCTACAAAAGGAAACAGATCCAGAGCCTGAAAGTGATGTGGACAAAAACATGCTGAATTCAAATTGCAGCTCTGCTGCGTTCTGTCAGCCTTAAGAAAGCCACCCTCTGGACTTCAGTGTCCTCATCTATAAAATAAGTAGGCTGAACTCTACAGCCTCCAAGATTCTTCACTGACTCTAAATCCTTTGGTTCAAAAGTGTCCTGGTGTTTATAATGATTTTTAGACCCATTCCTGAGAAACTAAGGAGTTTCCCAATGAGGAAATTCCCTCTACCAATGCGTATAATTAAATGCTCAGTAAACTCTTAGAGAGTTCCCTGGGACCCTGAGAGGTTAAATAATTTATGTAGGGACACATAGCCAGTCTGTACTAGAGGCAAGATTTGAATTTAGATCTTTGTCCATTATACTATGTTGCTTCTTATTTATAATATCATTAATAATAATAATAATTGGTACTCTTGTAGTAATGTCTGTGCATTTCATTTGAAATACTTGTCATAGCCCTGTTGAACAGGTGGAGCAAAATTACAAAAATTGACAAATTTCGTCTTTTCAGGTGCCCAGCCTCCACTATCAATGACCTTTCCCTGTCCTACACCTCCAATACCTAGAGGTCTCCACCCATGTCTAATCTCCCCCACCCCAGTCCCTACCATGATATCCCAGGCTCAGAGCCTTTTTTTCTTCCCCCATCAAAACATCCCCTCCTATGTCTCCCAAGGTAATCTGATCAACTCTTAAGATCATCTCTGCTTATGTGTTCATCACTGATCAGAGCTCGTATGCCCTGGTGACATTAGTGCATCTTAATGGAGTTCTTGGATGTCCTGAATCAGCAGAGTGGACACAAGGCATTTTGCACACAATAAGTACTTTTTTAAAAAAAGTTTGTTAAATGAAAGGCAGTATGGGAGAGCAGAAAGGGGGCTTAGATTTGAAGTCAGATGGGTTCCAATCCTTACTCTGCTCCTCCCTCTCTATAAGGTTGTGTCAATCATTTAATTCCTCTGAATTTTGTTGGGTACTAAGATCCCTTGAGGCTCTAAAACCTATGATCTTCTGAATTGGAGTGAATATAGAAATTCCAGGCTCTGTGGCAGCGTGAGGAAATATTTGGAAGAAAGAGCTTGGTTTCCATAAAAGTGATCCATCCTATACAATAATTTAGGAAAGTAATTAGGAATTACGTAAATAGTGACTGAAATGTTTGTCCTTTGAACCAGAGACTATTACTGGTTTTATACACCCAAGAGAACCATCAATAAGAAAAAAAGTCCCTATATATTCCAAAATATTTATAGCAGTACTTTTGTGATAGCTAAGAATTGAAAAGAAAGTAGATGTCCATCAGCTGTGGAATGGTTAAACATATTGTGATAACAATGTAATGTAATACTTCTGTGCTGTAAGAAACAGTACATGTGATGAATATAGAGAAGCATGAAAAGATCTATATGAATTGATGCAAAATAAAGTAAGCAGAGTTAAGAAAACAAATATTCACAGTAACTATAATGATGTCTGGAAAGAACAAGCACACACCAAAAAATTCAAAAGTAAATGTAAAAAAATTATAAAGATCAAATATGACTCAAATAAAGAGAGATGCAAGGATATTCCCAACCTGACTCTTTATGGGGGTGAGAAGTCCACACATTGCATGTTTTTGAACTTTTCCAATGAATGGATCAATTTTGGTGACTTTTTTTTTCCTCTCTAAAAAATATTTGTGACATGGGAGGACTCTCTGGGAAAGGGAAAGGAGGAATACTTGGGATAACTATGGTGATGTAAGAAAAAAAAACTTTTTTTAATTATCCATCCCCCCAATCCACAAGAAAACTACTCGATTTAGGCTTACTAATCCCCTAAAATGTCTGGCCAGGATGGTCTAAACTCATTAGAATAAGGATCCTTGTTCTAAGCTGTAAGGGCCACTTCAAGCCTTGAATGACTAGAGGTCTGAAGTCGGTCAGTGTGTCCTAGCAAACAGGAAGAGTTGAGGCAGGTCTAAGAGGCATCCATGCGTTTACTCTGCCCCCATGACCTCACTTCCTGTTTACCAAGCTCTTGCTGTCCCATGTCCCACAGGCACTAGTGTCTTGGGGGAATTAAAGGTCACGAGTGGCATTGAGTATGTGCAAGTAATAGAGGAGAACTCCCGGCCTATCAGGCTACTGTTATTGAGGCACGTGACGGGGGGAAGACAGACAGTCTATATAAGGCAGAGGAGCGCGGGAGAGCGCCGGACACGGTGCACAAGGAGGCATGGCACACAAGAAGGTACAGCACACCTGAGGGCACAGCATATAATAGGATAGAATAAAGAGACCTACGCAACTCCACCAAGGTATGTCTGACTAGTCTGTCCAATCCAGGATATCCCAAAGAGTCGTAGAGGTGACTGGGACTATCCTGAAGAGCCATAGAGGCGGCTGAGGTTGAGCGCGCACATAAGGTAGGTGACTTGGGAACACCCAAGTCTGGCTGGCCCGGGCACTAAGCCTTTTCACACTAAACAGCTCCTCTTTAAACAGAGAAACACTCTGACATAGGTGTACCTCACCTTATGGAATAAGCAAATTTCTGTAGGTGGAAGTGTATTATATGTGTGACTTTCATTATGAAACTGTATTGCTGTAGAAAAAAATATTTTGACTTAAAGAAATAATAAAGTCATAACTATGAATATAGCAGATATTTTAATAATCATTCATTCATTAGACTAACATTTGAGTCCCTGTTCTGTGAGTCAAAATAAAGAAGCAAGGGAGTGATGAATGGAGGGAAGGAAGGAAGAAGAAAAGGAAGGAAGAAAAGAAAGCATTTATTTAATGTTCCAGACACTGGGCTGGGTGCTAAGGATACATATATAAAGATGAGGTAGCACCTTCATTCAAAGTCCTGAAATTTTAGTGGAGGAGACAATACACATAAGAGAATGGTAGCCAGGGAAAGAAGCTTTGCTCTAGGAAATTGCAGATATGAGTGGAGTCATAGGACAATTTACTGCCATGCACTTTCCCTTGTGCTGGAAGTTATTAGGACACATATCCAACACAATCCAACAAGCATTTATTAAAAGTCAGCTGTGTGCAAGGAACCATGCTTACTATGGAAGATACCAAAAACAAGAAAGAAAAAAAAAGCCCAAGAGATCATTGTATACAGTATAGCAATATTGTTTTAAGAACAAATTTGAATGAAAAAGTCATTTTAATTAATTACAATCAATTAACTACAAAGAACCTAGGAAGGAAGATGCTATCTGTATCCAGAGAAAGAAGTGATAAAACAGAAGTATGTAGAGAATGATTTTACATATACGTATATGCATATTTGTGTCTAACAGTGGCCATCTCTAGGATGAGGGGTGGGAAAAGAAAAAAAGGAAAAAAAGTGTATATTTAAAAGGAATAGCAAGTTGTACATAATAGATTTGTAGTTTTGTGTACAATCATCTTTTCTGATTCTCCTACGTTATAGAAATGCTTGTTTTATTTCATAAATTAAAAATAAAATAAATCAAAATTTTAAAAGAACAGTCCCTACCCTAAAGAAATTTGTATTATACTGCGAAATGTAGCACACAAACAGATAAGTATTTATCTGATCATTTGACAGGAAACAGAGAGAACAACTTGGGAGATCATGAAAGATAACCTGGAAGAGCTGAGTCTTGAACTGAGTCTTGAGGACAGAGTGCCTTCTAAGCAGAGATGCACATGGAGGCAGGAGATGGGGCATCATGCTTAAGAAACAAAGAAGTCATTATGTCATTTGTGGACAACTGGTTTCAGCATATCCGGTCTTATGGAGTGCAGTAAACCCCCCATAGCCTAAGGATTTGCCTTGCTCTATAACCTAGTTCCAAACCCAGTGCTTTCTAACTATTCCAGCTGCTATTGAGTGTGGACTGTGCTAAGTAGGATTGTCATAAAAAATATTTCTCTAAAACACTGGTTTCTCTCTGATGCAATACAGCCTCCCCCTGGCCCCATACAAGGAACTAGGATATTGCAGGCCACCATTAGCACCCCAAACCAAGGACTTTGGCTGGGCCACAGAGCTTCAAAGGCCAAGCTCAGCTCCCAGTCACTTCTCTGCATCTCCCGACATTCAGGGAAATGCCTGTGCTGGGAGCCAGCAGGTGGCTCCGAAATGCCAAATGTAATTAAAAACTTCATTTTCATTTATGATTTCTGGTCTGCATGGCAAGGAGAGCTGCTTTTCTGGAATAAGTTATCCCTGCGCTGCAGATGTCTTCAAAGGATCGTAATCCAAAACTGCTCTCAGAGACCCTGGCTTTCCAGGGGCCGCTCATCCGCACACAGAGTTTCATCCTTTGTGGGCACAGATGGGCTTTTGCATATGTAAGTGCACTGCTGATACAGCACAAAATTCCAGGAATCCCAGCCAGAGGCAGCATTCCCTCCTCTCCCTCCTGGTAGAGTTTTTATCTTAGAAGAGCTCAAAGCACTAATGGCGATTGATTCACACTCACACTCACAAAGGCATGTGGGGAAAACTAAGGCTCTTGGGATCTCTAGAGGGTCAGATCAACAAGCCCAATTCCCCTGTTTTACAGCTAAGGAAACTGAGGCCCAGAGATAGGAAGGGTCTTGCCTCGGGTCACATAAGACCCCAAAGGAGCAGAGTCAGAATTTTAACCCAGAACCTCATACTTCAAATTCAGCGTTCCTTTTACCACACCACAATGTGGCTGAAGGCCAAACAGTAAATATCCTGTTATTAATCAGCCAGGAAAAAAAATCCCCAAGGATTCCTGGGGTTAAATAAAGGCATTGTTGCCACAACTGAGGTTTATTAAAGATATCATCCATAAGAAATAATAATAATTCAAATTTCTGCCATTCTTTAAAGTCTACAAAGCATTTTCCTTCCAAAATCCTTACGAATAGGCAGTGTGTTGTTCTCCCATTTTATAGATGAGAAAAGGTAAAGTGAGCCCAAAGTTTCCCTACTTCTGAACCCATGGATCTTTCTACCATAACAAACTACCTTAGGAGCTCAGTAATAAACTTGACTATACTGATATTTATAAGCCTAAGACACTAACTGTGTGAACCTGGGCAAGTCATTTAACTCTGCCTCAGTTACTCATCTGTAAAATGAGCTGTGGAAGAAAATGGCAAAGCATTCATTCCAGTTGGACATGACTGAAAAATGACACAGCAAGAATAGACTTCAAGTACATAGGTCTCTTTATAAGTAAGACACATCCTCCCATAGTACATTTCAGTTTTTTTGTGTTCAGGTACTCATAAGTCTACAATGGCTATGCATTCAATGCTCTCCTGTTTGCCAGCAAGATAAATAGCCTCTTTCTTAATCTCATTGCCTTGAAAAAAGATTTCCTCTGAGTCCTAGCCCCACCAATGGTCACAGCAGAGAAGAAGCACTATAAACTCAAATAATTATATTTCTATGTAAACTTCAGTTTTCAAAATGAATTGTTGATTTAAACCACAAGATCTGCCTAGATCCGGGCCATTTATACATGAAAATAATTTTTATTTCACAAATAAGCTTGATTTTCACAAACTGTGATCTGCTCCTTATTATGAAAGAAAAAAAACACTTAATGCCTCAAATAAGTAACCTTAACAATGTATGTGTAAATAGAATCATAATTCATCGATCTGCTTATTATGTTCCTTTTTATGATCATAACACATATTTAGTCTTGCTAATCAGATAAAATATTACAATTCTAACTCCTCCATGACTGTTATTCAAGCCTATCCACCACCATAGAATGAACATTGATGTTGGAGTCAGAAGGTTTGTGTTTGAGTTCCAATTATGTAATTTAGTAGCTATATAATCCTGGGTAAGTCACTTAGCCTCAATGAGCTTCAATTTTTTCAACTGTAATATGGAGATATAACACTTGCATGATCAGTTCACAGGATTGTACTGAGGAAAGTAACTGGCAAAATTTAAATGCTATAAAATACTAGATTATCATTATTACTATAACTACAAAATGGCATGATTGGCTGTAAGAGGAAAGAGACTTGACTGCTGGGGAAAATAAAAACATCATCTTCTGGCAAATTCTTACACTCCATACTCTCAATCCATGGATGGGACTCAGCAAATTGAATCTTGTGAGGTTCATGGCATATTCAGTAAAGCTGAAAAAGAACAGGATTTCAGACTCAGAAGATTCAGATTTCAGTCCCAGCTTTACTACTTAGTATCTGTATAGCCTTATTCAAGTGTCGTTACCTCTCCACCTTCATTTCTCTCTTTTAAAAAAATGGTGGGGGGGTTTTCTTTTGACTGAAATGAAAAAGCATTTATTAAGTACTTCCTATGTGCTAATTCCTGTGCTAAAGATTGGGAACTTCCATAGAAAGAAATTTCCTCTACTATCACAGGTTGGCAACTCCTCTGCAGCTTACAGTCTCAAGGAGTCACCTGGAGCCCTTAGGTTGAATGATTGGCCCAGACACACACAGACAGTATGCGTCAGAAAGTAGAACACAAACCTGTTTTCCTGACTTTGAGTCAGTTTTCTGGTTGTAACAGCAATCAGTTTAGCAGATACTTAGCACGTAGTAACTTAGGGCTAAGTCTGGAAGGTGTGAGCCCTGTCCACTGTTGAGAAGGTGTGAACTCCCCTGTTGATGTGGAAGAAGGGTATTGGCTGAGACAGGAGGCCAGGGCTGTATATGAAGAAGAATTGTAGAGACAGAGAGACAGAATTGGAATTTTCCTGTTGGAGGAAGCAGGATTGTCTCAGCATCTGGGAGCTGAGCTGCTGCAGTGGAGAGAGAAAGAGACAGAGACAGAGCGAGAGCGAGAGTGAGAGCGAGAGCAAGAGAGAGAGAGAG
>JAQQSW010018493.1:0-11230 GCA_028646575.1 Pseudocheirus occidentalis | reverse complement strand
TCTCATCCCCCACCCCTCTCCCTCTCCATCTCCTAGAGTTAACTCTGGTGTGCAAGTAAATACACTGCTACTATTTTCTGCTATAGCTCCTGAGCCCCCACCAAAGTGCTTTCCATTTATAGAAAATCAGTCACTCTGATGCCATTGAGGGAGGAGCCAAGATGACAAAGTCAAGCAAGAATTTACTTGAGCTTGTCCCCAATTAACCTTCGATACCTGTAAAAATGACTCTCAACTATGACGCCATCGACTTGTTATTGTTTCTAGTCCTGAGGCTGGGTCTTTCTAATCTTTCACACGTTGTTAAGTGCAGTAGTTAGTTATGGGGCTGGTTCCAATCAGCTTGGAAGCTTTAACTTGTTTTATATTTTCAAGCTGGACCAGTTTGTCCTCCTTAGATAGCCTTCCACTCCTTACCTTATTAGTGCCAGATTTAGGGCAGAAACTTGATTGACTTTAGCCCTACTGAAGCTCAGAATTCCTAAGCTCAGATAAATGATCTGCCTGCTCTACCTTCCCCAGTAACAGGGATTCAGGCAGTTTACAGGTACTTACCACTACCTATTCATATACTCTTTTTTTGTTGTTATTGGTTTTTTTTGCTTTTTGGAGGGCAGTTGGGGTTAAGTGACTTGCCCGAGGTCACACGGCTAGTTTTTTTGTGTTAAGTGTCTGAGGCCGGATTTGAACTCAGGTACTCCTGACTCCAGGGCCGGTGCTCTATTCACTGGGCCACCTAGCCGCCCCCATATACTCTTAAATAGAAAACATTTACTAAATTATAAAACACAAGCAATAATACTCATAACATTTATCCACAGAAGGTAAAAGCTGTAATTATCAAATGTCATAGTTAACTCAAAAGAAAGCAAAAAGAAGAATATTCAAAATGTCATAATCCACCAATAAACAGAGGTCCCATACTCTCACAAATTCATGCAGTGTCTGAGAAGGATGAACAACAGTAGGGAGATAAATTAATGGGAAAAGTCATGTGCCCGGGGCAGCTCACAACTGCAGACCTTGAAGCCCTTGGTCCCTTCAGGAACAATCTGCACCATCTAAACCCACTTTTCTGCCAGTCTGTTTCTTGTTCAGTTATTTCAGTTATGCCTGATTCTGTGACACCTTTTGGGGGTTTTCTTGGAAAAGATACTATAGTGGTTTGCCATTTGCTTCTCTGGTTCATTTTAGAGATGAGGAACTGAGGCAAACAGGGTTAAGTGACTTGCCTAGTAAGTGTCTGAGGCCAGATTTGAACTCAGGAAGATGCTCTACTCACTGTTAAATGACAAGCAGGGATCCTTGGGCTGACATTTTGGGCAAAGGAGACAAGCCTAGCTAGCATTTCATTCAACAGTCAGTCAATTAATAAGCATTTATCAAGCACCTACTAGGTGCTGAGGATACAAAGAAAGGCAAAGGGCAATCCCTGCCCTCAAGGAGCTCCCAACCTAATGTGGGAAATAACAAACCAAACAATTAGAAACAAGCTTATATACACATGGCCAGCTAGGTGGTGCAGTGAATAGAGTGCCAAAACTGGAGTCAGGAAGACTCACCTTTTTGAGTTCAAATGTGGCCTCAGACACTAATTGTGTAACCCTAGGCAAGTCTCTTAACCGTTTTTTACTCAGTTCCTCATCTGGGGCAACTCATGACTGCAGACCTTGAAGTCCTTGGTTCCTTCACAATAATCTCTACCATCTAAACCCACTTTTCTGCCAGCTTATTTGCCATTAGAAACTTTTCCCATTCAATATAGTCAATACATATCATCATACAGGCAAATATTCTTTCATAACAATCATACATGCACAATTATATCAGCAGTGAGTATGCACACAATGCTATAGCATAAAAGAAATGGAAAGCCTAACTTCTATTCAAAATCTTATATGTGCAAGCACAGCAGTAATGCACATTGCCTATGTGTGTATATACAGTTTAGAAAGAGCAATATGCAAAAGCATCAACATTTTACAAACAATAAAAGAATACTTTGCAACAACAACAATAAATGCTATAACACATAGAGTAAAATGTTAGTTGCATTAAATACAAATTAAGTATTTGCTATTAAAGAATTGTATTTTATATCTTTTTGGGGGTATGGACCTAGCAGTGGTATTGCTAGGTGAAAGGGTATGTTTGGTTTTATAGTCCTTTGGCCATAGTTCTAAATTGCTCTACAGAATGGTTGAATCAGTTCACAACTCCACCAGCAGTGTATTAATATCTCATTTTCCCCACATCTCCTCCAACATTTGTCATTTTTCTTTTCTGTCCTATTAGCCTTTTGGCTAATAGTATGAGGTAGGACCTCAGAATTGTTTTAATTTGCATTTCTCTTGTGAATAGTGAGTCAGAACTTTTTTTTGTATGACTATAGATAGCTTTGATTACTTCATCTGAAAACTTCATATCTTTTGATCATTTATCATTTGGCACATGGCTCTTTTATAAATTTGATTCAGTTCTCTTTATGTTTGAGAAATGAAACCTTTGGGGCGGCTAGGTGGCGCAGTGAATAGAGCACTGGCTCTGAAGTCAGGAGTACCTGAGTTTGAATCCGGCCTCAGACATTTAACACAAAAAAACTAGCTGTGTGACCTTGGGCAAGTCACTTAACCTAACTACCCTCCCCCCAAAAAAAGAGAGAGAGAAATGAAACCATCAGAGAAACATACTTCAAATTTTTTGACAGTTACTATTGCTAATTGTATTTCCCTCCATCTTATTTTCCCTTACTCCATTTGTTCTATTCTCTTTCTCCTTTCACCCTGTTCCTCCTCAAAAGTGTTTTGTTTCTGACTACCCCCTCCCCCAATCTGCCCTCTCTTCTGTCATCTCCCACCTCTCTCATTCCCTTCCTCTCCTACTTTCCTGTAGAGTAAGATAGATTTCCATACCCAGTTGTGTGTGTCATTTCCTGTTTGAGTCAATTCTGAAGAGAGTTACTTTCATTTACTCTCCCTTTTCCCCTCCACTGTAAAAACTTTTTCTTGTCCCTTTTATTTACCCTATTCCATCTCTCCCTTTCACTTTCTCCCAGTACATTCCTCCCTCACCCCTTAATTTTATTTTTAGGTATCATCCCTTCATATTCAACTCATACCTGTGCCCTCTGTCTAGATGTACTCCTTTTAACTGCCCTAATAATGAGAAAGTTCTTATGAGCTACAAGTATCATCATTTTAGGAATATAAAATTAAGTCCTGTATGATTTCCCTTTCCTGTTTACCTTTTTATACTTCTCTTGAGTCTTATATTTGAAAGCTAGATTTTCTATTCAGTTCTGGTCTTTTCATCTATAATGCTTGAAAGTCCTCTATTTTATTGAATATCCATTTGTTCTTCTGAAAGATTATACTCAGTTTGGTTGGGTAGGTGATTCTTGATTGTCATCCTGGCTGCTTTGCCCTCCAGAATATCATATTCTAAGCCCTTTGATCCTTTAATATAGAAGATGCTATACCTATTGTCATCTGTAGCTGTTTCTAGTATTTTGTGGCATTTTATTCCAAGTTAATTCTGATGATTTATCTTCCTCCTTAATTACCATCATTTTAACACTATGCAATAGATAATTAGATTCTAATCATTTTTAGAAACCTCTATCTTATAAGGAACTTGGAAAAATTTAATTTACTGAAATTGGATGTATGGCTTTTGTTTTTTTCCACATACTTCATGTTTCTCTACATTTTCATTTCCTTCTTCATATTAATTGTAGCAAATCTGTATGTTGTTGTTCTGATCCTGCTTGTCAAGTGTCATTTCATGTGTCTTCCTACCCTTATTTGAATTTTTCATACTTGTAATTCCTTGTGACATGGTAGCATTCTACTACTTTCATAGACCACAGTTTGTTTAACCATCACTCACTCATTTCACACATGTTTTTCCCCCCTAACCTTTTGCTATTAAAAATAGTGTTTCTATAAGTATTTTCATAAGGAAGTTCTTTTCTTATTATCAAAATGTTCTTTGCATATTAGACCCAATAGTAGGATCACTGAGTCAAAGGACAGTAACAATTTTGTAACTTCCATAATTTTATATATTTTCCCAGAACTGTTGGATTAATTCCAAGTGCACCATCAGTGTGCTTGTTTTTTTCACATCTCTGCCAACAATGAATTTTTCTACAATGGTCCATTTAATCAGGATGAGTTGACATCTCTGAGTTGTTTTAATTTGCATTTCTCTGTTGATTATCAATTTCAAGTTCTTTCAAAAATGTTTTTTGATCATTTGCATTTCTTTTATGGAGATTTTTTGGTTCATATCATTTGACAACTTATATGCTAGGGAATAACTCTTAATCAAATAGATCTGTGCCAATTCACTAGAAGTATATTATTAAAAGATGTTTTATACAATGATTTCTACCCAGTCGATATCTATTTTTCTTAGTCCTTCTGCATTTGTTTTATTTATGCAAAACCTTTTAACTTTAAAAATGTTTTATATAATTAAAGTATTATGTTTGTTTGATAAAATAACTATTTTTTTAAAAGGAGATAACTATAACCTGTTCTCAACCAACTTTTATTAGGGAAACCACACACACACACACACACATTTATTTATTTATTTGCATTTGTGTTTGATTTTTGCTAGATATGGTGTAAGGGAATGGCTTAAACCTACTCTCTGACAAACTGTTTTCTAGTTTTTCTAGCAGCTCTTGTTGTATAAAGAATTCTATATCCAGTAATTTGAGCTTTTAGATTTATTGAAACTATATTACATGTGTTTTTTAGAAGTATCACTTATCTAATAAATTTCAGCGATCTGCTTTTCCATTTTTCATCTAGCCCTAGAGAATTTTGATAGCTACTGCTTTATAATTTATAATTTAGCAATACCAACCACTCTTCATTTCTACTTTCCCCCCTATTTACCAAGGTATTGTTGACCTTTTATTCCTTCATGTTTATTTTCTTATTATTTTGATTAACTCTATGAAGATCTCTTTGGTAATTTAATTCATGAATGTTAATATGTAGATCAATTTGGATGATATTAATCAAGGGAGTATTTTTTATAACTTATTGTCATAGGTATAATATTGTCATGGTTTAGATTTCATTTCTTCATTTGTCTAGGTCTTCCTTTATCTTTGTGAAAATTGTATTTTCATTATAATTATATTACTTCTGTTGTCTGTCTTTGAATGTTGTTACTCTTTTACTTCTATCTCCTCCTAGTTTTTGTTAATAATGTGCAGAAATGATGGTGATTTGGGAGGTTGATTTGTTACTTTACTTAATTAATTGCCTTGCTTTTTGTTGTTGTTGATTATGTTGAAACAAGCAATCAAATCAAATTAAAATGGAGATACTTTTAGCTCCTTTTTGGCCAACACTTATTCACTTAATTTCTTTTTTCATGTCTAATTAACTATTAGATCTTGTCTAATTGCTACTGAATTAAAAGTTAGCATGGCATAGAGGGTGCAAAACTGGCTTCAGAGTCAAGAAGACTCAGGTTCACATCTTGAAGAGAAAGTACTGACCTGTTTGGGTAATGGGAGTGTGGGAGTTCTCTATGCCAATTAAGTCCTATTTCTGTTTCCTGCCCCTTTTTTCTATAGCCATATTAGCTATATGTTCTAGTAATATTTAAAATAATAAAGTGATAATAGGCATCCTTTTGACCTTATTGGGAAAACTTCCAGCATTTTTCCATTATAAAGAGTGTTACCTCTTGGTTTTAGATGAGTGATTTTGATAATTTTAAGGAATGGTATTTCATTCCTATGCTTTTTATTATTTTTTAAAAATACGAATGAGTACTTTATTTTAAAGAAAGTCTTTTTTCAGTGTTGTTTTGTTATAAATATTATTTGTTATAGTAGTTATTTTCTTAGTGTTGAGCCATCATTGCATTACTTGTCTAGATTGTTTTCTTTGAAAGGGAGGATATAAAGACCCTTAGATTTATCATCTTTTCCTCGCCAGTATTATGAAGAAAACAGAGGGAGAGTGGCAGCAGCTACAGAGTAGCAATTGAGACTAAGCACTGCAGTGGCTAGAGCCCTCTGCCTTGCTCATTAATGTACTTATTAGGATGGTAATTGAAATAGAGTTATTGAACTCTGCCTACCCTATGCTGCTGCCAGAACCATGGCTAATTTACTCCTTTCTCTGCAGAGAGAATCCATTTAGGACAACTCATTTGGATTATTATTGCCTAGATGTGGTCATCACTGCTCTGTCAGGCGTTTCTCTGCTCTTCTAAAATTGTTTACTAATTATTTTATTTTTGTAATTTTTTTCTAGATGAAAGCTAGGCAATTAAAAATGTATCACGAAATAGGGTCTTTGCTGTAGAGATCAAGAATAAGAGGGAAAGCAAGTGGACAAATGACTACACATAGTTTAACTGATTGTGTTATCTCATTTCTAGCTTGGTGATATTTGATGTAGCCTGGGAGCTGATGGTATTTATGAATTCTGTTAATAATCTGCATTTTTAAACTTTCTATCTTTACAGACATAAGCAAAATAGAACCAGTGTCTTTGTCAGAGGCTCATGAGCTAATATTCTTATGAATTAATCTTGTTATCTCCAAGTCACTCTGCACAAGGGACCTTTTGTTTTTCTCCCTTCTCTACAAAAGAGTTTGGGAGGGGGTGTAGAGGTGAAGACTTCAAAGGAAGCTCAAGCTGTGAGTCAACCCTATTTAGCCATAGTCTTGGGAAGAATCAGTTTCACCCAAGGAAGCGGGAGAAAGTTCTTCTCAGCCAACCTTTTCATATCTATTAGATCATAACTGGTTATAATGAATAATTTATTGATATATTATTGTATTTTTTTACCAGAATTTTATTTAATATTTTAAAAAATCTATGTATGTTAGTGATATTAGTGCCTAGTTCTTTTTTTCTATCATATTCCTCTCTGGTTTGGAAAGCAGAATCGTGTTTGTCTAAAAGAAAGAATTTGGTATTTTAAAAAATATTCTTGCTTTTTATGTGTTAGATAAATTCATTTGTACATCTATTTGGATCTGGAAGGTTTGGGTTTTTTTTTTAACCATGAGAGCTCATTTATGACTTGCTTAATTTTGCTTCCTGAAATTAGGTTATTATTAGCTTATCTATTTCCTATTTTGTTCTTCTGGGGAGTTTTTTAGGGTCATCTATTTCATTTAAAAGTTCAGTTTTATTGCCTTAAAGTCGTCTACAGTAAATTTCTTATCATTTTATCTATTTTCCTTAGAGCAGTGGTTCTCAACCATAATTTTATGGTTGGGGTCACCATAACATAAGCAACTGTATTAAAGTGTCGTGGCATTAGGAAGGTTGAGAACCACTGCACTTAGAGGCAGCTAGGTGGTACGGTGAATTGAGAACATGACCCGGAATCAAGAAGACCTGAGTTCAAGTCTGATCTCAGGCAGACTGCTTAAGTTAAGTGACCCTGGGCAGGTCACTTAACCTCTGTCTATCTCAATTTCCTTAACTGTAAAATGTGGATAAGAATAACAGTACCTGCATTCCAGGGTTGTGGTGAAGACCCAGTGAGATAACATGTATAAAAGTGCTTAGCACGGTGCCTGACACATAGCAAGCACTCAATCAATGCTCCTTGCCTTCCTTCCTTTTACTTTAAACTTAATTTTATCTTTAAATTTTTTCTTTTCCTTTAAAAATCACATTAGTTAATGTTTTACGAGTTTTATCAGTCATTTTAAAATAAATAAACAGGGGCAGCTAGGTGGCACAGTAAATAGAACACCAGCCCTGGAGTCAGAAGGACCTGAGTTCAAATGTGGCTTTAGACACTTAACACTTACTAGCTGTGTGACCTTGGGCAAGTCACTTAACCCCAATTGTCTTGCCTTCCCCCTTCCCAAATAAATAAACAAACAGCACTAGAAAAGAGATGGGTGTGTGTGTGCAGCATCTAGGTGGCACAGTGAATAGAGCACCTCAGTCTGACCTCAGACATTTGACACTCTTAGTAGCTGTGTGACCTTGGGCAAGTCACTTAACTCCAATTACTTTGCCTTCCCCCCTCCAAAAAAAAAAAGAGAGACATTGGTAGTTTGCTCCTTTCCCACCCCCTCTCCTAGCCCATTACAATGAATTACTGAGACAGCCTAGGTCTGGGAGGAAGAGTTGACTTTCAGGGAAACAGGATCGATGTCTGTCCCTTCTGAGGAGACAAACCACAGGGTGGCACTCTAAGCCTTGACTGTGTAAGCCTGATGGCAGAGAGATGTTTTACCAGAATGTCAGAGTGTAGCTGGGTTGGAAGCTCCAGGAGAATTTATGACCTTCTCTGAGGAACTGATGTAAATCTTGTATCTGTTTATGGTACCTTGGAGTCCTTGGAATCTTCTGCATTTTTGTGGAGTGAAATAAAAACAATCCTCACCTCAATATGCATGTGTTTCCTTGAGTCCTCATACAATAGTTGAGGACTGAACATTCACATTTATGGAAACTAGTTGCAAATATATTTGCAGATTTTCCAGAATAAACTCTGGGTAACAATGGAGTACATGAGCCAAAGAAAATAATGATCATTTCAGTCAGTCCCTGAGATCAATCCAGTACATATGACTGAGGATTTGGAGGTTCCTGGGATCTAGGGTGTATTAAATTTTATTGATACCTCTTATATTTACAATGTAGTAATTTCTGGACATATGTCTCACCCATTCTACCAGCATATTCTCCTTTAAAACAAATTAAAGAGTTAAATAATACTACCTGATATGGAGAAACCTCAGAGTAAGATCGGGGAAAAACAAGTATGTCCACTGTTGCCCCTATTGTTTTATATAGCTCTGTAGAGAACTTCCAGGAGTCTCCCCAGGCTCTGCTAATGGAATGTTCCCCTCTCCTATAAATAAATAAATAAAATGGGGGAGATGTAGGAGACTTTCAGGGGTCCCCTGGCCCCACTAATGGAATGCTCCCCTCTTCTATGAGGTCACTAGGCAGATATGCAGGGGGAGTATAATCTTGTTTGTTGATGCCTCCATTGGTCCTATGAATAACTAAGGAAAATTCAGGGTAGTTAATCAACAAGTCTTGTTGGTGACTCCCCGTTTGTTTGTGCCTCTGGACATGGTCCTAGGCTGGCCGTAGGGAGTAGTGAGGCCAAAGGAGGGTCCTTGTATTCTGGTTATGTAAGAATTTCTGCTAGAGGCATATACGCCTGGTAAGTTTCTTGTATCTTTGGTTCTGTATGAAACGGTTCTGGATTAACAGACTATCGAATACATCCCTGTCTCTTTACTCAACTGGTTGCTAGGCCACCCAACTGTGCTGGTCACAGCATAGCTCTATAAAAACTAACTATTCAGTAAGACAATAAAAAGAAATTGAAAAAAATATACATTGATAAAAAGAAACATTTTCACTATTTGCAGATATTTTGATGGTTTACTTAGAGAATTGATTACAATTAATTGAACCAATTAATAAGCTACAAAATATAAAATAACAAAACTGCCCAAGTTATTAGCCTTTCAGTATGTTATGGAAACAACTAGCAGAAAGATATGGAAATAGAAATTACATTGAAAATAACTGCAGTGTGTATAAAATATCAGGAGATCCACCTATCGAGTCCCATTCAAGATTTATATTGTAATTTTTGTGATTCCTTAGAGTAACAGGAGAAGATGAGATTTTTTTTTTGCTTTTTGGAGGGCAATTGGGATTAAGTGACATGCCCAAGGTCACATGGCTAGTTTTTGTGTTAAGTGTGTGAGGCTAGATTTGAACTCAGGTCCTCCTAACTCCAGGGCTGGTGCACTGCACTACTTAGCTACCCCACCACCCTCCCCCTCCAGGATGATGTCTTAGCTTCATAAAGGACTTTGATTTGGCCAAGAGAAAAAAGATCACTTCTTCATCTGAGACCAGAGGGAGGAAAGAGTCAGTGGGTTAAGATGTCTGAAAGATGGGAAATGAGGTGGGGAAGAAAGCCCTTGGGGAGTGGTCTCCATTTTTTTTTCCAGTGAAGTATGAAGCAAGGTTCTCAGCAGAGAAAGCAGGGGTAGTAGTGCCATAAGAGGACAGGAAGAAACAGGAAAGAATAAGGAAAATCCGGATTCACATCCTGCTTGACCCTTAGTCGATATGTATGTGACTATGGTTAAGCTGCGTAACCCATCTGAAACTCAGTTTTCTCATCTGTACAATGTACATAGGAGTGTAATTCCACTAGATGTCACTGTGGAGCACAAGGGCATGATACTTTTCCCTCCCAACCAAATTAGGCGTGGAACTGAAATTCTCATAGATTATGAAGGTCTTTCTGGAGGTGGGACTTTCTCCTGTAGTTCCTCCAGTTCTCCTCATCCTTTTTGGTTAAAAGGAGAAGATTTTAAATTCTGGAATCCACACCCTCAACAGCATCATGACTCTAATCACCTTATTCTTTCAAAGGAAATATAAGTGAGGCACTAAAAAGTTTTTCTTTTTTTCTTTATCTTTTTTCTTTTAGACCTAAATACTAAAACTTAAATATATAATTCAAAAACGAAAACGTATTATAAACTTAAATATAATATTAAAAAACATGTTATGTACGTAGCAGCACATGAGAGGATTCAAAATATATAGCAATAAATTTCCATTTCAAGCCCTAAATAATAAATACTACACGTTGTGTTGAGAGCTGTCTGTATTTTCTTCTTCTTTTTTTAATTAAAAAAATTATTTTTTGTGTCCATCTTTTCTTTGATTCCTTGTAGGTTTTCTTTTGTTCTCTGCTGTACTGTTTTTATTTTATTCTTTCCCCTCCCCCTAGCTTTTTCCCTACCTCAGGCTACAATTAAGCACAGATATACTTATATATGGCTGTAGATATACACACATATACATGTATACACATACATACATCCATAAACATACTTCCCCTAACACAGTGGTTCTCAACCTTCCCAATGCCGTGACCCTTTAATATAGTTCTTCATGTTGTGGTGACCCCACAAAATGACCCAGGGTCACAGCGTTAGGAAGGTTGAGGACCACTGCCCTTACAGAGTCTACTCTTTTTTTAAATTTTAACTTATTTTCTTGATTACATCATTCATTTCCACAAGGTTTTGAGTTACAAATTTTCTCCCCTTCTTTCCCCTACCCCCAAGCCCAAAACAGTGATCCCATTGTAAAGCCTGTCCCACAATCTGTTCTCTTTTATGTCCTCCTCCAACACCCCTCTAACTTTCTAGTAGAGCAGGGAGGGTCTCCCT
>JAQQSW010018492.1:0-11230 GCA_028646575.1 Pseudocheirus occidentalis | reverse complement strand
GGAAGGAAGGAAAAGGAGGGAAGGAAGGAGGGGGGAAGGGAGGGAGGGGGAAGGAAGGAAGGAGGAAAAGAAAGAGAGAGAGAGAGAGAGAGAGAGAGAAAGAAAGAAAGGGATAACCAATAGATAGCCTCAGTTTGACACTGGTATCCACTCCAGGTTGGAAGGAAACAAAGAAAGCCCTCCATACATTGGGTGGACACCCCACCCTTTAAGAGAATTTGTGGGAGGATTGGACTGAAGTGACCAGGACAGTTAGCTGTGGCTGGGGTGCAGTCTTTATCACTGGAGGGAGCATCCATAAGTAAAAATCACAGTTACATGGGGATATTTGTGCTCCCCCAGAACTTAACACAGGGCATTAGATGAATCAAAATTAGATTGAATTGAATTGAACTGGTACAACTGGTACAACAGCTAAGATGCTGGAGTCCTGGGCCTGGAGTCAGGAAGACCTGAGTTCAAATCCAGGCTCAGATACTTAACTAGCTTTGTGACCCTAAGCAAATCACTTAACCTCTGCCTGCCTCAGTTTCCCAGTCTGTAAAATGAGGGTAATAATAGCACCAACCTCCTGGGGTTGTTATGAAGATCAAATGAGAGAATATTTGCAGAAGGCTTAGTAAAGCTTTACATTGTTATAGAAATTACAAATACACTAACATCACATGTGATGTGTCAGCCAGAAATGCAGCAGGGATCCAGAGCTCCCAGGTGAGAGGGGGTGTTCTCTACCCTGGTCAGACCACATGCAGAACCCTGGGTTCAGTTCCACATGCCACATTTTAGGAAGGACGTGGATAAGCTGGCAAGTGTCCAGAGGCAGCAGCTAGGATGGGGCAGACTGAAGGCCATCTCCTGTGAGGGTCATTTCAATGGAGCAGGTGTATTTATCCTAGAGAAGAGAAGATGCAGAGGGGCTCTTGAGAGCTGTCTTCAAGTATTTCCTTGGAAGGCCATCCTGGAAGAAGGATTAGATTTGTTCTGTTTGGCGCAAAACCAGAAGCATCAAGTGAGAGCCATTCCAAAGTGGAAAGGGATTCCCCAGGATGTAGGGAGGTCCCAGGCACAGGAGATCTTTGAGCCAAGGGTGGAGGGTCCTAGTCGAGGGTTACTACATTCCCCACAGAGATGGGGGAAAGGGGAATGGAGGGGAATCTGCCCTGCTGACCAAAGCAGGAAGGATTCTCTTAGGGAGAAAGATTCAAGGGATGGTGGCTTATCAACAACCATTAACCACTGCTTTGTGGTGGTCTGTGCACTGGGGTCAGAAGTTAGACCAAATGATCTCTAACATCCCTTCGGAGTCTTGAATCTGGGAGTAATGCTGTGGCCTAGGAGATGACAGTGTCTATGGACAGATGGCATTGGGAGAGGGAGCTGGGACTCTCTCGGCCTGGGTACTTCTCTTCTTCAGTACCCAGAGCTGACGAGGATTCACCTCCCTTTGCCCCAATTCAGGGCTCTCTTTGCTACACCCTTATTCTAACCTCTAGAATCTGGACTTTCACAATGTCTTTCTCATTTATTTTTCTGTTCTGAGATAGTTCCTTCTGTTTTATTCAAAATGTTTAGGGAGGCCCCCAATTTCTAATTCAACGACTTTGATTGATTCAAAAAGATATACAGGCCCTATTCACATTCAGTTGTCTCTGGTTCAGTCGGTTAAGAAGATTTTCACCTAGCCAAGACACCAGAACCAAGTGACCCTTACATGTGTTTGTAGGAAAGAGATGCCAAGATTGGAATCCCCAGGGACTCCTGCTTCTTGGTTTTCTACCAACTTCAACTTGCTCCCTGGCCTCCTCTCACTATCCATTTACACTCTCTGAGACATGATGTGGTCTGGAGATGTTGGTCTAGGTTTTACTCTAGGTTGTGCTGGCCTTAGACTTTGTCTGACTGATCTAGGTTGTTCTAAGCCAAACTTTGGGTTGAGTTGGACTGGGTTTGGGGTTGAGCTTGCCTAGACTTTGGGTGAGGTTTGGCTGGACTTTGGGTTTATTTCAGCATAAACTTTGGGTTGGCCTGGGCTGGGCTGCCCTTCCTCTGAGTTTCCCCTCTTGTCTTCCTGGCTGGACTAGAGTCTAGAGGTACCTCCCCAATTCTGACCTGTGACCTCAAGATCTACCAGCTGTAAATATTTACATTTGTAAAGTAAACTCCCGGCTGGAGATGTGTAGGCCTCCAGAGCACTGGGGTGGAGAGGGGTCGTGGGGAAGATCTGAGCCTGAGGAGCCAAGGCCCCTGTGATCACTGAACTGAGCTGACCCCTGGTCAGAGCAGCAGGAGGGGGAGGGGACTGGGTTTCCATGAACTTCAGAGCTGCCCTCATCTTGCCCCCCTGCCCACGCTGGCTGGGGTGACTGCTCTCTCAGCCTGGTTGCCTGGGAGAAGGTTTGGAATTAACCCCTCCACAGCCAGGCTGGCGCTGCACAGGGGTGGGGAGATTCCATTCCATTCAATCCGACCAACAGAAATGTTGGGTTACAATTTGAGCTTCTAGCAAAGATAAAAGTTTGGAAGAGACAGGCCCCTAATGAACACCCTCTCTTCTTCATAGAGGTGAGGGACTGTGGGTATAGAATACCACATACATTCATTCTCCAACGAGTTAGTAGGTTCTGCCGATCTGCTTTGGTCTTTCTTCTTTCATTCTTTGTTTGCAGGAATGGCTCCATGGGGGACAGTGGGAAGGCTACGCTTGGAAATGAAAATGGTGTCAGAGCTGAGCTCCGTCACTAGCATGAGGAGTTCCCTGAGGAGGGAACTCCCTCCTCTAGTGCAGATCAACACTTTTTCATCCACTGACTTGATCAGGGTCACACAGTCAGGATGTTTTAGGGGCAGAACTTAAACCCAGATTTTTCTGGCTATAAGGGCAGCTCTCTGTCCACTTAAACCATGATGTTTCTCTTTATACAGCATGGTTTAGAATTCAGCAGGCATGCCCAGGTTAAGAGTCTCTGGACTAGGTGATCTCTCTAATTTCTCCCAGCCCTGACATTCCCTGTTCTAAGGTCCCTCCCAGCCTTGATATTCCTTATTCTCAGGCCCCTCCCATCTCTGACATCCCCTGTTCTAAGGCCCTCCCACCTTTTGTATTACTTTTATTATAATCAATCTCTTCCCTCCTCTCCTCCCCTCCCATTTTGTAGACCCCCCTCCAGGCAGAGTCAGTCGTGGTTTTCTGGGTGGAAGGTGATGACCAGGTGTTTGGGACCCTGAGCTTTGCACTCTCCCTGCAGGAAATGTTCCCTCCTTCTCCATGTTGCCAGGCAAGCCTTTTCTCCAGCGCTGAAGTCAGGAGAGGGTCCTGGGGCTTCCGCAGAGGAGGTCCTGGGTGGGAGAGGGGATGGATCAGGGACAGCTTCATGGAGGAGGCAGCAGCTAAAGCTTCACCTTTCCTCCCACCCAGCACAGGGCCTGTATACAGCAGGCAGTTAATTAGTTGGTCACTGTGAGCCGAAAGGTTGAAAAAGAGTGGGTTTGAGTTGGATTTTGAATCACTAGGGTTTCAGTGAGTGGCACTCAATCGACCCACAAGCAATTATTAAACTCCTACTGTATTACATGGGGCAAGAACAGATACATTCAGGGATAACAAGTATCCTAAGCAAGGTTATGGAGCCATAAAACCATAGGAAGTGTACAGAGGGCAACAAACAAGGCATAACTAGGGTGCTGCAAATGGGGCTATTCCTTAGGGCGCTCAGATGTGAAGGGAGTGGGAACAATGCTTTCAGTCTTTCAGAGCTTAAAACAACTTTTTTTAGAATTGGATCAGGGCGAATAATTCATCAAAATAGGAGCCACCACAGGGCAGCTCCCTTCCCAGCCTCCCCAACAGTATCCAAAGGCTCATTTTATGGCCAAAAAAAATGTCAGCAAGTAGCTCGGTGTAAGATAAGTCTGGGAAGGTCAGGGCCTGATTGTGAAGGGCCTTGAATGCCTAGGTGAAAGCATTTGACCTAGACAGAACAGAGGTTGTTCTCCTTACAACCTGTATGACCTTCCTTGCCCTTGGTCTCAGTTTCCTGATCTGTATTATAGGGGGAGATTAGATGGAGGTCAAGGGTCCTGCCAATTTTAAGCCCCATGGTCTGATGAAATTTATTTAATAGGCCATAGTGAGCCACTGAGTAGCACTTTTTACTAAAGACAGTTCCTGCTCTCAGGGAGTTTACAATCTCATGGATTTAAGGTTAGACCTTCAAGACTTCCAGTCTGGCTCTCTGTCTGCTTGGCTGCCTCGATGTTGAAGGAGAGAGCCCCCCCCCTCCTAGCTTCCAGGAAGAGCTGAGTTCAGACCCTACCTTGGACCTCCCTAGCCCTGCGATATTGACCAAGCAATTTAACTCTTCTGGGTCTTGGGGCTGCCCTTTCCCTGGCCTACAGTGTTCTCTCCTAGGGTGAAGGCAGAGGCTTGGCTAGATGATGAACATGTGGGCCACATCTGGAAGGCAGAACCAGTCAATTATTCACAGTTTACCAAGCCTTCCTTGTTCAGAGAAGGGGGCAGTGGCCTGCCTGAGGACAAGAGAAGGTCTGAGGTAGAGGGAGTTGGGATTTTGCTTTTTCTCCTTCCCCATGAGCCAGCTGTGGGAGCCTCCTCCAAGACAAGGTGGCTGGATTTGTTTGGGGTGTTTTTGGTCCTTGTGATCAGTGAGGGGTGATGGCTAAGCCCCCCCTGACTCCCCATTCTTGACTGACTCTGTAGAAAGGGACCTCAGAAGGGAAGAAGTGAGGGCAAGGGAATGGGAAGACCCTCCCCCACGGTTGGGTAGTTTGGCCTCTGGAGAGATGGAGGGGCCCCTAGGGCAGTCAGCACTAAGGAGTCTGGGGACACAAGAGCCCTCTCCCAGATGAAACCCAGAGCTGGAACCTTGGGTCCTCTCTAGCCCAGGAGCCTGGGGTTCTGGGGATCAGAGTGAAACTCTTCTAGCTCCAAAATCTCTGAGTCTAGGACAAGAGACAGCTGGTGCTGGAGGGGGGGATGAGTCTTGCCCTGTTAGCAGCTGTAAGCAGATGGTGCCTCTTCTCTGTCTTCCCCTGCCAGACTAGCTCTCCAGGCCTGTGGGTTCAGATTCTGTAAACACCCTCCCCCATCCTTTCTCAATGCCTGGCTCCTTCTCCCTAGTCCTTCCATGTCCTTACCATCCCCACCCCCTCTTCCTCCCTTCTGGTCTCTCCCATTCCCTGAACTCCTTCCACCACCTCTGACCCTGGATTTTGGTCTCAGCGCACAGTGTGACAATAAGAATAATAGCCATATTTGTAGAATAATACGAATATAGCTACCTAAGGTTTCCAAATTATTTCTACAATGATTTCATTTTGTCCTCACAGCAGCCCTGGAAGGGAAGTACTAATTATTTAGCCCCATTGTACAGGTGAGCAAACTTAGGTAGCCAGTTATGTAACTTGCCCAAGGTCACACAGCTAGCAAGTACCTGAGGTTTGGTTTTCATCCAGATCTTCCAGGCTCCAAGCCCAGTGCTCTGTCCATGGATTTCCCCCTTCTGGGGCTCACCCTATTGGTCTGGAAAATGAGGATAGCTCCTTTTTCCCTCTCTGTCCCCCATTCCTTCCCAACTACCACCGGAGCCTGCGGTGATGGAATGAATGCTAGACAAAAAGTTAAAAAAAAAACAAAAACCTCTGCTTTCTACCTGGCTCTGCAAAGTGTTCTCCATATGGCCTTGGGCTGGTCACTTGGAAAAGGAGCGGATTGGGCTAAATGGCCAGAAGGTCCTCTGATTGCAGCTCCAGAGCTCTGTTCTAGTGATCCTGGTCACTTACCCTCAGTTTTTCCATTCAAAAAATGGCAATGATAATCAGGAGGCTTGTGTTTTAGTGGAAAGTGCTGGACTTGGAAATGGAGGAGCTGCATTCAAATTTTGGTTCTGACCATCACTACCTGTGTGACCTTGGGGGAGTCACTTGTCCCCTGACCCTCAGATTCCCCTTCTATAAAACGAGAGGTTTAGAGTTAGGCAACTTCAGCCATCCAGTTCTCAATCTGGCTCTGCTTCTTCCTAGTTGTATGGTCCTGGACAAGTCACTTACCTTGTCTGAGACTCAGTCTCCTTATCTGTATGATGGGACTAGTAATGCCTTGTTGGGGTGTGGCAGGAAAAGCATTTTGCAAACTTTAAAACCTGATCGAAATTTGAGGTTTTTTCCATGCTACATCTTCGACTTTAAGACCTTGGGAAAATCATTTCCTTTCTCCAGGTCTCAGTTTCCCCATCTGTAAATTGAGGTTGGCCTATCTCATTTTTTTATATACCTATCATATTCTTGGCCTTGTACATTTTAGGGGAGTGGGAGGGAGTTGATACACAGGCTCTCGGAGTTGGAAGGGAGGGACCTCAAAAGCCAGCTAGTTCAAATCATACCTGAGCAAGAATCCTCTTTGCAATGCAACTGATGTGTCATTTGGACAATTGTGCCTGATGTGAAAAAGTGGCCTCCCTTTGGGGACCTCTCCTTCCCACCCACCCAGGGTTTTCCCTGGGAACATCAGAATTCTGCTCCTGTCTCTTCCCAGAAAGGGTTCTCATGTTTCCAGCAAGTACTTGGGCTAACAAGACCTAGACTATAGGACAGATTTTACTTAATTAATTAAAAAAAAACACAGTCAAAAAACATATTCAAGGGACTGGTATTTAAGTACCTCAAAAATCAGTCAAATTATTTTTCTTTTTCGGGAAGGCATCAAGCACACCTTCCCACTGGTGAATCCTATCTTCCTCATGTGCCTATGTGGTCCAAATAACACAGTACCAGCGAAAGGATAAATCCTGATTGCTCTTTGAAACACCTGATTCTGGTTTCCTATTATGCCAGTTTTTTCTTCTTCCTCTTTGGGAATTCCTCACTGAATACTTCTTCCCCTCCCTTCTCCTCTTCTCTCCCTTCTCTCTCTTCCCTCCTTTCCCTCTCCCCTTCCCTCCCCTCCTCTCTCACTTCCTTCCACCTTCTCTGTCCATCTCTCTTTCTTCTGCTTGTCTTCCCAACTCCTATGTCCAACCATATTAGTGCTTCTCTCCAGGTCCCAGGTCCACAAGCAGTCTGCCATCTTTCTTCAAACTCTGAATTTCTACGTCCATCTCTTGGTCATCTGTGCCCATCTGTACCAGCTCTGCCTCTTGGTAGGCTCCCGATTTCATGGTCAAGCCCAAGAACAAGGTCAATCTGTAAACCCAGTCATTAATGTATGAACTCAATTTTTAATGTATTGTTAATCAATCAACAAGTAACTGCCTGTGATATGCCAAGTACTGTGCTAGGGATACAGAGCTCCCCATTAAATAGTCCCTGCCCTCAGGGAGCTTACATTAATTTGTTCATTACTTACTGCTTCTGTCAGTGTCTCTTGAAGGCTCTGGACAAGGAGAATTCACATTTATCCAGGCAACAGAGAATTTCTGTCTTTTCTAGGTAATCTATACCTTATGTAGACAATTTACACCATATCCAGCCATTCCCACATTATCATGGAATTTCCACCTTCTCCAAGTAATTTACACCTCCTTCTGACACTAAAACCACATTCAGCAATCCCAGCTAGCCAGGGGATTTCTACCTTCTCCAGGGGATTCACACCTGGTCCAGACCATTAACACCATATCCAGTAACTGCCACATTATCCAGGGAAGTTCCGCCTTCTCCAGGGGATTCAAAACTCATCTAGACGCCATATCTGGCAATTCCCACATGATTCAAGGGATTCATATCTTAGAGAGAATTTTCTTCTTACTCAAGAAATGGTAGGAGGGTGGGGGGACACTTCCCCCAAGATGCCTCACATTCCCATAGTGAGGATTCCCACAGTGGGCTTCCGAGCCTTCATTTGAAGACCCCCTAATGATGGAGGACCCACTGTCTCCTATTCCATATTCTTCAGATGAAAAAGTCTCTGCCACAAAGAATTTCGGGACAGAAGACATGAATAGTTCAATATAAACACAAGTGCTAAGTGTCAAGATTAGGCACAGGCATTAAACTCATTGGACTGGGATGGGCAGGACACACATCTCTGCTCCATCAGCTGGGGCCCCCCACCCCCACCTCCTTCCAGCCAAACTCCTCCTTCCAGGTCTCAGCTTCTGTCACCCACCCCAACTCTGGGAGCCTGATCCAGCCAGGCACCTGCCTTGCTGGCCCTCGCTCAGTCCAGCTGTAGCCTTTGGCCCCAGGAATCAAGTGAAGGGCTAAGGCAGCCAGGTCCAGGCTCCCCCCAGTGTGGTCTGAGCCCTTCAGGGATATGGGTACCAGATGGCATGGCCTGGGAGGAGGGCTGGGGCACGTGCCAGGCTTGAATCTCTCTCCGCTCTGGCCCCACCCCAGTGCCAGCTGGTGAGAAAGCTTCCAGCTCCTGCCCAAAACTGGTTCTTGTTTTCATTTGACAACCTTGACTCTGGGTTCATCAGTAGTCACTCCCTCCCAAGGAATCCAGCTCTGGGAAAGGGAAGAGTCTGGATGACCCTGTAAGGGGTGGAAAAGAGGGATGGTCTTGTCCAGGTTGGGGGTGGGCTGCACAGCAGCTGAGATGATGATGATGATGAAGATGAAGGTGAGAACAGTAGCTAATATTCCAACATCACCTTGTTTGATTCTCCCAACAGCCTTGGGAGGCAGGTGATATTATTATCCCCTTTTACAGATAAGGAAACTGAGTCAGGCAGTGATGAAGTGACTCGCCCAGGGTGAGAGTCTGAGGCAGGATTTGAACTCAGATCTTCCTGACTCCAAGCCCAGCACTATCTGCTGTGCTACACAGCTGAGATTCCTTCCAGATCTGGAGACTGTGACTTTATTACCATATGTCATGGGATGATAACTCAGGGACAAATCAACAGAACCATGGAGAGGGTCATCGATGAGCAATTTTCAGCACAGTCCACAATGTTTCCCTACCTCTCTGGGACTCCACATGCCCATCAGTGAAATAGGACAGCTTCCTCCTGAGTGTGTGAGCAGAAGGAAAAGTTTGGGGGTGCAAAGAAGCTGGTGCTCCTGGGGTGTGGGCAGGAGAGTTTGCTGCTTAGGAAAACGCTTTTTCAATCACAGATGTCATGAGTTCCCTGGAGCCCGGCTGGCATGGCCCCTCATTGCGCCGAATGGCTCTTCATCCCACCGCGTCTTCAGGTGAGTCCCTCTAGCCCCTGGTGGAGCAGAGTCAGGGGATGGGGATGGCCCATGAACAAGTTCTCTGGGAGCCTTCCTTGGGAGGAGAGAGTGGGGCAAAGGAACCTCAGGAGTTCAGGAACAATGCCAGATTTCCAACCATTCCTTTCATGCCCAAGTAGGCTGCAGAAAGTTGCCATGGAGGATAGACCCCTTCTTGTCTCAGTGGGAGCCCTGGAAGGGGGTAGAGGAAGCCAAGAGAGATTCTGCCCTGGGAGGAATCATGTGCCCATTGCACAGAGGGGAAAGCTGAGGCTTAGAAGGGAGGCATTGAAGCAGTTTGACCAATAGGGTCTCAGGAACAGCCTTCCAACCTAGAACCCTGAGCTTGGGGGAGGAGGAGAGCTGTGGTTTGACTGGGATGACAGAAACAGTGGGATCCACCTTCCCCATCCAAGAGAGGTGAGGGTCAGCCAAGGCTGGGAGGGAGATTTTGCATCTTTGCTAGGGCTCACAAAGCCTGATATATCCACAGAGACTTGGGCAGTTACAGCAACAGGAGTGTCTTTAATTACCACTGGGAAATCCAAAGGCTTCTGGTCCCCAGAGTGGTGGGCCTCCAGCTCAGCCCCCAGCTTCTGGCTGGGAAGGCAGGGAGAGTCTTCTGGCCTTGAAGCCGGAGAAGGTTCTCTCCATTGGTTCCCCTCTTTCACACCTAGATCCTAGAGCCCAGTGAGACCCCAGGGAAGCCCCCTCAGGAAGGAGGACCCTGGGGTCATTGGCCAGGTCAGAGGATAACCAGATTTGGCCAGGAAAACAAGGGCAGCTCTAGGCTGGGGCAGCCAGCCAGCAACAGGAAACGGCAGAGCTGGAGGATATAGGGGAAAGAGCCTTGGTCAGGGAGGGAGTCAGGAGGCCCCTAGACCAAGCCTGGCTCTGCCGCTGGCTCCCAGTGTGACCCTAGCTAAGCCATATCACCTCTTTGGGCCCCAGTTTTCTCATTGGTAAAATAGGGAGAATGTTACAGGGAGCCAAGGAGAGAAAAGATGGGGAAGGTTCCCCCTCACCCCCCACACAACCCCGCCCTCCCACCCCCCCAGATAAGGTAAAGTCTGAACAAAAGCTCAACCCCCGTCCATTGTCTTCCTCAGGCTGTTTAAACTGTAGCAAGGTAGCTGAGCTGACCAAACGGCTGAAGGTGCTGGAGGACAAGGTCAGTGCCCCATCCCAGCAGCAGCTTCCATAATCTCCCAGCTATCCCTGAGGCACCCCTTGAATACCACCTGAGACGGGGAGCTCATTATCTTTCCTCGTTTTCTACACCTCATACCTCCTCTGTGCTCCTTCCCTCAGCCTGTTTCATTGGCTACTTAATTGCCTCATACTGAGCCAAAATGGCTTAGGTTCCCCAGCCCCTACCTAACACCTACCTGTAGTTTCGAGCCAGTTGGTCCTAATTCTAGCCTCTGGGCCAAGTGGACCACCTACTCTCTGCCTTGTGAATGGGAGCCTGCCAATGCAGATAAGGTCTTGATGAGGCCCTGCAGGTCAGAGACCAGAGCTCTTTGAGGTTATGTGATTTGCGTCATGCAAGCCATCATGGGTGAGAGGCAGGGACTTGAACCCAGGTGGTCCGGGCTCCAGTGCCAACTCTCATCCACAACACCTCCAAGGTCCCTTCCACTCTAAATCTGTCATTCTACAAATTCTTCGAACCTCTCTGGGTCTCATTTTCATTAGCTGTAAAATTAAGGGGTCTGATTAAATGGCCGCCAAGGATTCCTCCAGTTCCAAAGCTTTGGTCCTCTGATTTCTCCAACACCAATGTCTTTACTAAAAGTCTGAAATACAAGAGATTAATATTTGAGCATCCCATGCCCTTCTTTATCAAGAGTACCTGGGGAGCCAGCTAGGTAGTGCAATAAAAAGAGCACTGGCCCTTGTGTGGGACAACTGTGTGGGACATGAAATTAGTGAAAACTTCTCAGTCTGGAATGTAACCCCCCCCCAGTGTCTACCCTCCCCCTTCTCCTGACAATTACTTTTATCTTCCTTTGTTCATTTCTTCCCGCCTGGTGAAGGCCAACCCCCTTGTAGT
>JAQQSW010018491.1:0-11230 GCA_028646575.1 Pseudocheirus occidentalis | reverse complement strand
CCGTAGTGCTTTCTGTCTTGTGGAGAGTTTTGGAGCTTGAAAATCTGTTTAGTGTCCCATTTTATGAGTTTTTTAGCGTGTTTGTGTGGGAGCTGTGGTGCTTTGCTGCTTCTATGCTGCCATCTTGGCTCCGCCCCCTAGGCATTTTACTTTGAACGAAATATAATCTGTGATTTCATCTTCCCAGGTTTTGTAGTAATATGTAGAAAGGTGGGCTTTTTTTTTTTGCAAAATAATGTATATTCTGTTAATTTACTGGAGTTATTGTTTAAATTGAATTTTTCATTGGTTCTCTGGAGTTCTCTAAGTAAGTCATAGTGCCTGGAAATAAAAATAGTTTTGCCTATCCTCACTTTCTTTTTCTTGTCTTGTTCTCATGAGGAAAGTACACCTAAGAGTGATATTTAAGTTGAGTAATTATCATTATTACTATTTTGTCCAACCCAAATCTGATACATGTTTTCTCCATTATATGGGAATTTTGTCAGTGCAGTGGTACTGGGGGACACACTTTAGGATAGGCTCAATCTAGAAATGTTCCTTCCCACACATGACTACAAGATAACTTATCTTGTGTCCATAACTGTTTGTAAGGGCCCATTAATGCCTTATTCCCATGTACAACTCCAATTCTATAACATTGGCCAAGGGTTTGCTAGAATCAGCTCATACTGGCTCCTAGGAGTTAATTGTTAAATTTTCAGTGTGAGCATTTACACCTCAGAAATACTCAAATGTGTCAAATCAGGACTCAAGTTATTTTATTGATTGTCTGGACTTAAGAAAGTGAAGGATAAAATGTTAATAATACAGATTAAACTTAAAAGTATAGCTTGTATACATTTTGCCCACAGGGCTGGTTGTTAAAACCTTGAACATCACCAACAGGTGTTCATTCCTTCTCCCATCAAACAATGAGAGGGAATTCACTTCCTCCCAAGGCAACCCATTTAATTATGGAATCACTCTAATTATTAGTACACCTTCCTTATATAAAGCTGAATTCTGCCTCCTTGGCATTCCTGCACTTTGGTCCTAGTTGCTGTCCTCAGGAGACAACTAGAATAAACCTTACTATTTAGTCTAGTATATATAGTTGTGTGTGTGTGTGTGTGTTTCCACATATATATGGCTTGTCATGTGTAGGTATATATGTATACATACACACACACACACATATATATATACATATTTAATGTTCTGTCTAATCTAGATGACAGTCCTTCAAAGTCATAGGTATTTAAAGCTATTTGGACCTTAAAGGTTATCCAGTCCAATTCCCTCTATTGTAGATCCAGCAAAGGGAAGGGATCTGTCCAAGGTCATACAAGCTGTAAGTGAGACATCTGAGAGTAGATCAGAGCTTCTGGCCTCCAAATCCAGGGTTCTTCCTACTATACCACACTGCCTCTCAGCTCAGGGGAAAGGATGGATGGGAAGTTCTCTGAAGGTCTACTCACCTCTGAGATGCTGTGATTCTGTGGATAAAATAAAAATAGTTTTGGTGCTTCCCAAGATTAACCATCAATCCTTAGGAAAATTCGATGACTGAAACAAAGATTTTTACTATGTTAGATTCACCTAAGGCTGGACTCACTTGAGGCACTTTCTAACCTCTCTTCCAGAGTAAAGCAATCAGGACTCATTGTTCCCAAGGGTTACTGGTCTACTCTGAGCCTGCTTTGCCCAAAGACCCCTATGGTGGATGGTAGTAGCATACTTCTGAGATGGCTAGGCACTGGGCCTGGAGCCAGAAAGATCAGATCTGAGTTCAAATCTTGATTACTAGGTACTTGCTAGCTACATAACCCTGGGCAAGTCACTTAACCTTTGCCTGCCTCAGTTTTCTCAACTGTTGAATGGGGATTGGGTAGTTAGACTCATCTTTCTAACTTCAGATCTGGCCTCCATCACTTCCTAGTTGTGTGACCCTGGGCAAGTCTCTTAACCCTGTTTGCCTCAGTTTCTCATCTGTAAAATGAGCTGGAGAAAGAAATGGCAAACCACTCCAGTGTCTTTGCCAAGAAAGTCGGATACAACTCAACAACAAAAACAACAATAACATGGGTTTAATAATAACATCCACCTCCCAGGAGGGTTGTGAGGATGAGATAATATTCATAAAGTGCTTAGCATTGTACCTGGCATATTAATAAATGCTGTTTCTTTCCTTTTCTTTTTCTTTTCTATCCCAGAGAGTTGTAGGATGTTAGAGCTGGAAAGGCCTTGCATGACACCGGATCCCTGGCCCCCAATAACCCGAGGCTGACTCAGTAAAATCTTTCTGGAACCTCCACATGGTAAGAGAGCCCAGTTGTAATGCTCACCCTTCATCACCAGCTCCATCTCAGGTCTTCCCCAGCATCAGCCAGGCCCTCTGGGCATGTTGAAATGATTCTTCCCAGTCCCAGTGATTCTGTACCCTAGGCTGTCATTGTACAAACCTCATTCCACTTCCCTAGTCTAGGCTTTATGGGCTAGTGCAGGGAGTGGGACCAACTCACGCTAATGTGGACCAAACCACAAGAGAGGAGTGTCCTCAGACTAAATACAGGGAGTTTTAATTGCATCCTAGAAAACTAGTCAAATTGGGAAGTTCTAGCATGCTGGGTGTGGCTTTACTTTAGGCCAACATTCATTGCTCTCTAGGCCAGGGAGGAAAGTACCAGGGATGACCCACTCTCTCTTGCCTCCAAATATGAACAATGACTTCTCAATTTTGAGTCTTTGTGACTTCATTTGAGATTTTCTTGCTAAGGTTTACCAGAGTGGTTTGCCATTTCCTTCTCCAGTTCATTTTACAGATGAGGAAACTGAGGCCAAGAGGGGTTAAATTTATATAGAGTCAATCACACAATGAGTGTCTGAGGCCAGATTCAAACTCTGACTTGACTCTTTCTGACTCCAGCCCAGGACTCTATGCACCATGGTGTTACCTAGCTGCCCTTGCCTGGGATGTAAAGAATGGCCCACTACAGTTTGTATATTTGAAATACAAGTTTTAGGGAGAAATGTTATGTTATAGCATGAATTTACTTCACCTTTATTATTAACATTGAGAAAAATGTTAGTGTCTTATTTTTGCTTAAGCACCTTTTGAAGCACATTAGCACAAGAAAGCCAACATGTTTTGAAATGGCTTGTTCCCATGTCATCACACAATTTGGACTGTTTTAAAAATCTAGTTACTCTCCTAAGAACTTGAAAATCCATATGCAGCTCCTCGCTCATATTTCTCAGTGTAAATGATAATCTGAGAAGCATGCAAAGTATCTGAATTGCACAAGGGGTCACATTTTTATCTATCAATTAACAAATATGTATTGTGTCTAGAGGTACTTGAATATATTATTAATACTAAAACTATTAATAACAAATGAAAAATAATAAGAATTTATTAAGTTCATTTGGCGCAAGAAAAAAAAATTCTCCAAAGTGGAAACAACATATTCATATATAGGTATTAGTAAAACCTAGAGAGGTAAGTTTGGGGGAAAGACACTCATAGCCAGGGTAAATAGTAGGGGTCTCACATTGAATATGATGCTTAAGCTGAGTCTCAGAAACTAGGGATTTCATTCAAGGGCAACTAGGTGGTACAAAGGGTAGAGTACCAGGCCTGGAATCAGGACACTCATCTTCCTGAGTTCAAATCTGGCCATAGACACTTATGAGCAAGTCACTTAACCATCTTTGTTTCAGTTTCCTCATCTGTAAAATGATCTGAAGAAGTGTAATAGTAATGAAATTTGAAGATCTCTTTGTATTGGAAAGCTGACAGGTATTTAGCACCGAGTTTCAAATTAAGCCTCTGTTAAAGAAACAGAAAGTATGAACCCCTGATGCTGATGTAACAGGAAGGGGCTAAACAGTGATAAACTATACTGTATTTAAGGAAAAGCACAGGCTGGATAGACAGAACTTCTTGGGATAAGCTTTGTGAAGGCTGGGCTGCTGCTGCTGGACTGGAATTTCCATGGAGAAAGTGATTTTGATTTTGAGAACAGGAGAAAGCAATTTTGATTTTGAGAATGGAACTGCTGAAGACTTCTGAGGGCCAACTGGAGCTGCTGAGGATTTCCAAGGGCCAGCTGGAGTTGCCAGAGAAAGCATGATTGTGGTATCGGTGCTTTATCTGTCTGTGGCTCTGTTAAGTTTTCTCTTCCCAGAAACAGAAACGGTGAAGGACTTGACGTGGACTGGATACTATGAGCTTCAATACAGAGCAGGAAATGTACTCAGAGCTGGACAAGGTACTGGAGGCTGTCTGCCTTTGAACTCAAGTGGCAGTTGGCTAGATTTGGACAGGAGCCAGGACCATGGAAGAGGAGCCATGGAAGCTGAAAGCCTGCCTCAAGTCAAGATGAAAAGACCTCTCCATGGGTACTGAGTAGTGACTCATGAAACTGTAATTTAATTGCACCCGAGGGGTGGAGTACTTTGACTTTTGTACTTTGTGACTGAACTGAGAAATTAAGATTTTGTGATTAACCAAATGAATGTACAATCTGGGGGTGGAGTACTTTGACTTTTGTACTTTGTGTCCCTTAAGGAGGCGCCTCCTTAAGGGTGATTGAATGACTGAGTTACTAAATGATTGAGTTACTAAATGACTGTATTTTATTCAAAACTATGTGACCACTTTGGTGAAGCTATGCTGTATTTTGATTTTCTGTGACAAGTTGTAATATAGTGAATGCTGTACCTGATTTTCTGCGAATTTTTTGCTCTGATTTGTTACTGAATAAAAAGAGTTCACTATACTATGTAATTAGAACCTCGAAAGCTGTTCACAACAGCAGTCCTCTAGAAAGCTGCTTGTGCTTGGCTTTACAAGAAGGAAATGCTCAATCACTCCAGTATCTTCCAAGAAAACCCCAAACAGGATTATGAAGAGTCAGAAATGACTGAACAACAACAGAAATTCCAAGATGTAGAAATGAAAAGGGAGTGAATTCTAGGGGTGGGGGCCAGCCAGTACAAGGGTACAGACCTAGAGACGACATGTGTCTAACCATAAATAAGAAGGTTGGTTCTGATGTGCTATAGAATGTGTGGAGGGGAGTAACGTGTGATAAGGCTGGATGACAGGTAGGACTGGGCCAGTTTGTGAAGGATTTAAAATGCCAGAGTTGATATTTTACCTTGAGCTAACAGAGAGACACTAAAGTTTATTGAGGAGGAATAGAACATGGTCAGACCTGTGGAATAAGGGAGACTTATTCAATTATTCAGACAAGAAGGACTGAGGTAGTGGTGGTGGCTGTGTGAGTGGAAAGGAGAGGATGGATATGAAAAGGGTTTTGGAGGTAGAAATACCATTTGAAAACTTACTGGACTTGTGGGGTGAGTAAAAGGAAGAAGCAGATCATGATACCAAGTTTATGGATTTGAGTGACTAGAAGGACGATGATGGTCTTTTAAAAATTAAGTTTATTAAAACAGAAATGAAAAAGGTCTATGCGGACAAAAATTTTTTATAGTCATTCTTTCCTAGGCATAAAGAACTAGAACAGTGGTTCTCAACCTTCCTAAAACCATGACCCTTTAATACTTGTATGTGGGCGTATCTGCATGTGGTCGGACCCACCTGGAGATGGATAGAGGAGTGGTGTCTCGGTTTCTAAGACCATGGGAAACGTGATGGTCTGAGGCGACCCCTGTGAAAGGGTCGTTCAACCCCCAAAGGGGTCACAACCCACAGGTTGAGAAGCACTAAACTAGAAGATGAAAGGATACTCATCAAATGTAGAATGGTATATGATTATGGTGGAGTACTATTGTACTATTAGAAATGGTGGGAAGAACATTCTCAGGAAAACCTGGAAAAACTTGCATGGGCTGACGCAAAGTGAGATGTACTGTGTGTGTGCAAAGTGACAGCAGTATTGCAAAATGATCTGCATGAATGACTTGGCTATTTTCAGCAATGCAGTGATCTAGGACAACTCTGAAAGACTTGTCATGAAGGATGCTAGCCATTCCCAGAGAAAGAACTGATGGTGTCTGAATACAGATTGAGGGATACTTTATTTTTTACTTTCTTCATTTTTCTTGAGCTTTTTTTCTTGTCTATGTTTTCTTTCATAACATGACTATTATGGATGTGCTTTGCATGACTACACATGTATAACTTATATAGAATTATTTGTCTTCTCAATGAGAGTGGTGAGGAGGGAGATGAGGAGAGAATTTGGAACTCAAAGTTTTTAAAAAAGAATGTTAAAATTGTATCTGGGGGAAATAAAATACTAAATAAAAACTTAAAGCATTACAAATTTAAAAAATTTATTTCTCTCCAACCCACTTCCCCTCCCTACCTAAAAAGGGGAAAAAAATCTTTGTAGGATATGCGTTGTCAACAAACCAAATTCTCACATTGTCCATAATCATGTCTTAGCCTACATATTGAGTCTATTAACTCTCTGATGATCATGCCCTTGATAGAAAAAGGGAAGTCTGGAAGAAGTATAGATCTGGGGGAAAGGTAATGTGTTCTGTTTTAGATATACTGATTTTGAGATACCTCCACATCTTTTTTACACACCCCTCCTCTCCCCACACCCCCCCACATCCATACATATTTAATGGTTTCCTATCTACTGGTTCCTTTGTTTGAAATGTCCTGTAGGCAGGTAGTGATGTGAGGTGAGAACCTGGGGGAAAGACTAGAGCTAGATATTTAGATCTGAGAGGTACCTTCAAAAGGATGAAAATTGGGCCCAAGAAAATTGATGAGGTCATCAGGAGAATGAGTGCAGGAAGAAAAGGGAAGAGGGCCCAGGTTCCTTAAGGAATACCCATTGGGGTGTGCTATGGATGAACATCCAGCAGAAGAAACAGAAGTGCTCAGATGGGCACAAGGAGAGTCAAAACAGAGTTATGAAAACCCAAAGAGAATATCCATGAAAGGGTGGTCAACAGTATCAAATACAAAAAAAAATCAATAAGGATGAAGCAAAGGCCATTGATATGGCACTTAAAAGATCATAGATAACTCAGCTGAATGCTGAGGTCAAAAGCCAGACTGGGAAGAGTTTAGAAGAGAGTGAGAACCATCTCCTGACAGAGAGATGCTGAACTCAGAGGGTAGAGTGAGACAAGTTTTTGGACATGGCCAGTGTAGGAATGTTTTTCTTGATTACACTTGTTTGTAATAGGGATGATTTTCTTACTTTATCGGTGCTAGGGGTGGACACAGGGAAGAGAAGGAAGGAGAGAAAGCAGATCTTTGGAAAAAAAGAAAAGAGAGTGAAAAGAAAATTTGGAATGATAAGCATTGATAGTTTTCTCAAGGAGTTTAACTGAGAAAATGAGGCAGTATAGTATTGTGGAAACAGTCCTAGTTCTGGAATCCGAAGAGGACTTAGGTTCCAATCCAACCTCTGGTGTTTACTACCTATATGACCTTAGAAAAGCCACTTAAGCTCTCTGGGCCTCAGCCTCCTTTTCTGTAAAATGATGGTGCTGGATTAGATGGTTGCTGAAGACCCTCCCAGCTCTAGATATATGCACCTCTGATCTACTGAGGGTTTCATTTTATTTTTTAAAGGATACAAGAGACCTGGATATGTTTGTAGGAACCAGGAAAGAAACTAGTAGGTAGGGAGATATTAAAAGATTAAATGTACATGGACGTGTATATGTGAGAAGGAGGGAGAGAAGGAAGAGGAGAGAGAGGGAGAGAATCATCATCATCATCATCATCATCATAATAATAATAAGTGAAGAAGTAATAGTAGGAGGGAATTGGGGAATTGTTTGGAGAAGACTGAGAGGGTGTGAGGGATGGGATCATATGTTCATGTAGAGAGCTTGGTCTAGGTTAGAAGGAATACTTTTTCATCACAGAAATGGTTTAGAATAGCTGCTGTGGTGAATCACACCAAAAATCAATTAAGGAGTAAAAGGATTAATTCCCTTACTTCAATGAGACCCCAGTTGAGATTAGATGACATAAATTTGTACTAGATCCAGTGAACATGGTTATATCACTTCTGTTCAAGAAGTGAATGATGGAAGTAATCCATGGATAAGACATGAGGTATGATAAGAAAAAGGAGCAAGGGGGTAGACAGTAGAGGATAATATAAAACTAAACTAACTAAATGGTTGAAATTGGAACTTTCTTCTTAGAAACTGAAGCCAGAGCAGGGGTATGGGCCTAGGGAAATATTGATGTATTGGAGGTCACAGTAAGGACAAAGAATAGGTATGGGAGGGCTAAGGAATAGGGATATATGGAATGACAGAAGATTATGATCAGATAAGGGAATTTCAGAGTTCTTGATCAGAGAAACAGATTACTTATGGGTAATGGTGCAATGATCCCTGTGTACAGCTGAGGTGGAGTGTGAGAGTAAGTGATGGGAACTTGAATAGATGGAGAAACTGAGGATATGTGTGGTTTAGGGTGTTTGAGGGAATATCAACATTCATGCTGACGTCTTCTAGTAGGAGAGAAGGAGGGGGAGTGGAGGGAATTGTGAGTTGGGTCCTCATTCTCACGAAAAGAGAATGTTCTATAAGTGGGTAGATAATAGCCACCAGGATCTGGGAAAGCGACAAATTCAGATGAAGTTGTTTGGTGTAGAAAAATACCCATTATTCTTAATTTAATTAGAAAAGTAAACACAGAGATGCCTTAGATAAGAAGAGGAATTTATTCCCTTTCCCCCAGGAAGAAAGGAGTGCCCCATCTCGGATTTCTTACCGATGCTGATCCATGAGGCTGACAGCCGGGAGAGAGAGGGCTTCAAAGATCAGGTCTAGGATTTTAAAGACCTAATTAGGACGTCCCCTCTCCTGGCCAACTGCCTCCTTTCATTGGTGAAAAATTCACTTTACCAATCCCTTCCCTACTGAGACCGAAAGGGGAGGGAGATGGGAGGCCCTCACCAGGGCAGGAAAAAACAGACAAAGGAAGATAAAAGTAATTGACAGGAGAAAGGGGGAGGATACAGCACTTGGGGGGGGTACATTCCAGACTGAGAAGCTTTTCACTAACTTTGTGTCCCACACAAAGTTAACCTCAAAAGAGGAGAGGATGTTTTGTGGTAGCAGCTAGTGTTTGTAGACCTATGTTTTAATTTGGCATTTATCACTGCAAAGTCCAATGCAATTTTCCCACATTATGCTATTTTCATTTCAAAAATACATCAATTGGGGTGGCTAGGTGGCACAGTGAATACAGCATTGGCCCTAGAGTCAGGAGGACCTGAGTTCAAATCTGGCCTCAGACACTTAACATTTACTAACTGTGTGACCTTGGGCAAGTCACTTAACCCCATTTGCCCTGCCTTCCCCCTCCAAAAAATAAGCAAAAATACCTCAATTATATTGAAATTTTCACTTTTTGTAGTATCACTATCAACAGGTTTACAAAATAACTTGTTTGAGACCATTATTTTTGGCGGCATATTGTATATATATATATATAATCAAATAAATACCATTAACTTTATCTGTTGCTTCAGTCACTAAAAAAATCAAAAATTGGAAGACTTTAGTTTCTTAAATGATTGATTACAAAGGTCTTCAGGCATATAGTCAATTTTCCTATCCCAGCATGTTACTTGCAAATGGAACCACTGAAGCTACTTTGCATATGATTTGCCAAGTATCATTTCCAGCATATCCATAGCTGCAGGCAGGACCGAAGTTTCTCTTCTCCAATGATATATTTTAACACAATGACATATTTTAACACAGAGTGATTCCATATGCAACTTTTTATGATGTAAATAATCCTTTGATGTCAATGTTTTTGTTGAAAAAGGGGTTTTTCCCCCCCCTTCATCAAGGTACCTAATTTTCTCAGGAAAAGTTCAACATATCCTATAATACACTTTTAAGATATTATTTTAATTAATTAGATGTCATGCTCTTGGTAGCTAAAGCATCCATAAAAGGAAATATGGTAATAATTGAATCCTAACGATAAATACAATGAATTCTATTTCTGGATTTAGGGTTTTTTTAAACTTTGTATTCCTGTATTTCTGCTATCTAAACTGTCCTATATTTGCTCATATTAATTTCAGCTAGTGTAATGGATTTTCCTCTTTAAACCAGTTACATTTTTATCTATCACCAAAGGATAGTGTTTCATTTACAAATTAGGGACAAAAATTTAAGTATTAAATTTAATTATGGAAACTTTCAAATTATCTATAACCATTCTCAAGTTATTGCATTTTGTAAAAATTGCAAGTTTTTTTTTTACATGAAATCAGTTTGTATTGTACCTACTGAAACAAATGGTATTGCGGAATATAAGAGATATTATAGCACTTTTAACTTATGCAGGGAAATCACTCAATAAACATTTACCAGGCATCATGCTAAATGCTGGTGAATACAAGGAAAGAGAGAAGTCCATTCCTGCTCTCAAACATCTCACAATCTAATAGGAGAGATAGTATGCAAACATCTACATACAAACAAGTTATATACAAAATAAACTGGAAATAATCAAAAAAGGGAAGGAGCTGACTGATAGTGCCTTAAGAGTTTACACATGGCACATTTAAATGCAGAGAATAGCACAAGGCAACTTAATTTGTCTCAGAATGAAAGAAGAAATGCTTTAAAATAAAAATAAAGAAGAAAAAGAATCTAAAGAGGAAAAGAGGAGTCCTGATCTGTGTCAGAAGGTTGAAGAATGGGAGGACACAGAGAGAAAACTATTGAACAATTGGATCTTTCTATAGATTGTTGGGGAAAGTAGCTGTGGTTAGCCCAAGAGGGATCTTGGAAATCTGAAAAGCATTTTACTTATTTTTAAATTTTTAAAAAATTTTTTATTTTAATTTTTTTCTGAATCAGAAAGGTTTTATTTATTTATTAAATTATTTATTTAAGAGGGTAAAGGTCACCTTGTTTATTTATTTGTTTGTTTATTTATTTATTTTTTCCCCTTACAAATTTTTTAAAATTGATTTATTTTTAGTTGACAAGATTCAGTTCTAGAATTCCTTGAGTTTCAAATTTTCTTTCCTCCCTCTCTCCCCTCCCCCCACCCATGGCAGCATGCAATCAAGCATAGGATCTGCAAATACTTTCACATTGGACATTAGTCTGGTTGTATAGAAAGGTTATAACCAATGGAGTGAACAATGGGGAAAAAAAGAAACAAATCTAAACATGGAAAAGAATGATAGCATGTAAACTGCTTCAGTCTCCATTTAAACTCTATTCTTTCTAGATCTTTCTCTGAATGTAGACATCT
>JAQQSW010018490.1:0-11230 GCA_028646575.1 Pseudocheirus occidentalis | reverse complement strand
TAGCCAAGCCCCTGCCCCAGTTCAGCCCCAGCCCCAGCCCCAACTCCAGCTCTAGCTCATTCTCAGCTTTAGTTCAGTCCCAGTCCCAGCCCCAACTCTAGCTCAGTCCCAGTCTCAGCTCTAGTTCAGCCCCAGCCCCAGCCCCAGCTCTAGCTCTAGCTCAGCCTCAGTTCTAGCCCAGACCCAGCCCTAGTCCTAGTTTCAGCTCAGTCCCAGCCCCAGTTCTACCTCAGTCCCGGCCTCAGCCCCGGCTCTAGCCCAGACCCAGTTCAGCCCCAGCCCTAGTTCCAGCTTAGCTCCTGCTCCAATTTCAACTCCACCCTTAGTAGGAGCTCTAGGTCCCTCTGAGTCCTGTTTTTAGCTTAGGCTAAGTCCCAGTTCTGGTTCAGCCCCAGGTCTAGCTCAACCTCAGCCCCAGCCCCAGCCCCAGCCCCAGCTCTAGCTTAGCCCTAGCCCCAGTTCCAGCTCTAACTCAGTCCCAGCTCTAACCCAGACAGAGCCCCAGCACCAACCTGGCCCCAGCTCTAACCCAGCTCCAGCCCCAGCCCCAACTCCAGCTCAGTCCCAGTCTCAGCTCTAGTTCAGCCCCAGTCTCAGCCCCAGGTCACGCTCAGCCCCAGCCCCAGGTCAAGCTCAGCCCCAGCTCCAGCCCCAGCCCCAGCCCCAGCCCCAGCTCTAGCTATAGTTCAGTCTCAGCTCTAGCCCAGACCCAGCCCTAGTTCTAGTTTAGTTCAGCCCCAGCCCCAGCTCTAGCACAAGCTCCAATCCTAGCTCTAGCCAAGCCCCTGCCCCAGTTCAGCCCCAGCCCCAGCCCCAACTCCAGCTCTAGCTCAGTCCCATTCTCAGCTTTAGTTCAGTCCCAGTCCCAGCCCCAGTCCCAGCTCAGTCCCAGCCTCAGCCCTGGCTCTAGCCCAGACCCAGTTCAGCTCCAGCCCTAGTTCTAGCTTAGCTTCTGCTCCAATTTCAACTCCAGCTCTAGCTCAGTCCCAGCCCTAGCTCCAGGTTTGGCTACAGCCTCAATGCCAGTCCCAGTCCCAGCCTCACTTCTGGCTGTACCCCAGTTCAAACTTGGCTTTAGGTTGCCACCAGCCCCAGCCGTTTCCCTAGTTCAATCTAGGCTTTAGTTCCTCCTGAGTTCCACCTCAGTCCTAATTTCATCTGCATCTCATCTTTGTTTCAGCCTCAGTTAGGATTCAACTCCAGTTCGAACCTATCTCTAGCTGTACATTGGAAGTGCATATTGTTTAATTTAGTAAGAGGTAAGCGTATACTAGTCTCAGCCCTATTTAATCCTCAAGCTTCATTTCTTGCAACTCAGGTCAGTAGGGTAGACAAGTCTCACCTCACTTCATCTCAGCCCAGCCCAAGCTGCCTTTAGCTCAGTACAGGAGGGATTCATTATAGATTAACCTTTGTACTTCTCAGGTTATTTGGGGATGTTTGGGGTAGGAGAGGAGGTAAGTATAAATGATCTTCTGGGGCTTGCATCAGATGAACCCAACAGAGTCCTCTCATACTAATGGAACACAATCACCCCAACTTCATGTTTCTCATTCTGCCCTTTGTCAATTTCATTCCCCATTCTAGCTCTTTCAGCCTTAAATGCTGTAGCCTAGCATCAACCTACATATCCTTATTCTCATGTCCACCTGTCCACATTCAAACTCCCGAGGCAATAACTCTTATGCTCCAATGCTCCTTTTCACATGGTGACAGTATCTCTAAGCAACTTTCCAGAATAAGCATAAACATTCCCATTTAAATTGATATATTCTCAAAATTGAAACAAATTTTAAAATCCTATGATGATTTACAATGTCATTAATGTTAACTATTTTCTGACCTGTGGCTGCATAATGATAAATAATATTTATATGAACAAAGAAATGATTGGAGATGTTTTCTCATTAGGCAAAGGCCATCAACTAGATCTGTGGTGAGAACATTATCTTAGAGGCTTAAATTCCACATATTGTAATTTAAAATGAATAATTTTGTTTCAAATGAATTCTCTCTCAATGAAAGGATTTCATTGAATACAGAAAATATACATTATCTAAATTTGCTAAGGTGCTCTTTAAAATTAACGCTACTTTAATAAAAAAACCTACTAAAAACCCTACACTTAAAAAAAACTGGTCATCAAAACATTCATGAATAATTTAACTTACAACTATAAAACTATTGAAAATATTGTACTTAACTCATAACAATTTCTAATATATAATTCAGAAGAAATTAATCTAATCTTTCAACTACTTAATAGGGGAATATTAGTAGATAATCCCATTACAAACTAGCAATTATGTATTTATTTCATTATCAAGTACTCAATAAATATTTGTTAAAATGAGATAAAATACTACTTTGTGCATAAAATGAAAATATTTTCTTTCAAACCAAGAGAAAGTAACTGATATCAAGTAGAAGACTAAGTAAAGAATAAAGTGGGCAGCAGCCAAAGCTGCTTTCTTACCTATTATTAGGTGGCCAGTTTACTGGAATGTGCAGCTGAGCTTCTCGGCATTCAAAATCTGATCTCATTTTATAACTAATATTTTTGTTGGTATTTGGTGTTTAAACCTTCGCTTTGAATTTCCTAGCTGAGGGCTGGTATGACCAAGACAGTACACTTGCATGGAGGGCTCAGTGGAGAACAGTCTAGGCTCCAAATTACAATGTCAAAAGAATCCTAGAATAGACTTATCACCTTTAGAGGAGTTTGGTTCTCCATGTAAAGAAGTCTCTTCAGTTATTATCAAGAAGACTCTGAGTTTTAGTATTTTCTTAAAATTGAATATCTTTCATACATACCCATACATTTTGGATACAAAAAAATTTGATTTGTCATTTTATACTTTGGGTTTTTAGTTTTTTTCCTTTAACATTTTTAAATATAAAAAAGTTCTCAAATTCTATGAAGAATTTGTTTAATATTGAATTAAAAAATTAAAACATCCCAATTATGTCTTTCAATTACTGATATTAAATCTCTTAGAGTTTAAAATTTAATATTATTTAATCTTTATTGGAAAAATTTTAAATTGAGTAAAATATAAAGATAATATTTCAAGTTGAAATGGTTCAAAATAGGTTATTTTAAAACAGAAATAAACTGAATGAAAAATATGATAAATGCATTAGTAAATCATGATATAAACTTCAATTGTTGTTTCTTAAATGATTCTTTCAAAAGTAAAACAATCTCAGAGTAAAATATTATGACTGGAAAAATGAAAACAAAAAGAAATCAAAATAATTAAATATTACTCTCCAAAAGTTAATTGCCTTCCTTGCCGTTAAACAAAAAAATAAAAAATAAAAAATGCAAATTACCCAGGTGTTGTTTGTCTCAGTGGAATATTTTCAGATATTTTGGATTATGCAAACTGGTTAAAAACTACTTCCTCTCAACTGAAATGTGGAAATGAATCAATCTTTTTTTTTTTTCCTAGAATAGAAGTCGATTTCCTGCCACCTGTTTTCCAGACCCCTGAGCACCATCTGGTACGTGAGACCAGACACTGAGTGGGTGTCATCTTGGTTCTACCTGGCAGTATTTAATTTAATTTATGTTTGGCTATGTTATGTTACTTGGCTATTTATCATAAAAACTACAGTCTTGAGGTGAGGAGAACCACAGGTTAACTGTTTGCTATTTCTCATATGCTATAGTTTTAAAATATGCAGTTTTTTATATATAGATTTTAAATCTTTCAATGTTTAAAAATATCCCTTCATCTCATATAGAAACTTAAAGAAGGTTTTTTGAATGCAATCTTAATTAAACAAAGAAAATATTTAAAGATGAAATATGGTAAACATAGTAAAATGAATTTTTTGAAATTACTTCTGACTCCCAAAGAATAATCTAAAATTTAATATTTGAATGATAATAGTTTTAATCGCTCTCAAACTTGATTTTAAGATATTCAGTGAAAAATCTCTCAACTTCATAGTTATATTCTGTTGGCCTATTCTGTAGGGAACATTTCATATTTCTATAGATAAAATTTCATATTTAAATTCTTCTCTTTATTGAAGTAAAAAGTAACAGGAGGTCAACTGTTTGAACCACTTTGTAAAGAAACAAATAACAGAAGCTGGCAACTCCTCGGAAAACAATTTCTTAATTGTCTTCTGAAGTGGGAGCGTTTATAGACTTTCTCTTGGTCTAACTTTTTTCTAATTGAGAGATTTGTCTTTCACTGGTCATTTTCAAGTTGATCCAGCAGGAAAATCACTCTCCAAGTGTCTGTTACTAAACCAAATAAAACTTTTATAATCTTCTCTCTCAACTTCTCTTCCACTAGTCATTTTGGCATTTTAAAATATGCATATGTATATGTATATGAGTATATGTGTATTGCATACACACCTTTATTATATGTTGTATATATGTATATTTTATATAACACTATATATAATGTGTATAAATGTATGCATACACATATACATGCAATACATACACACACACACATATATATACACACTCAATAGTATTATAATTTTGCACAGCATATTACACACCTGATGATGCTATTGGTGACATCATATTTGAACAGTATACAACACTTACTAAGTTTTACTGGTATCTGCACATAAATCTTGTATTAGTCTCTGACCAAATCCTCTGAACAAAACCTTTAGCACTGGCATACTTAGGAAGCAAATTTTGACAGAAACTGCTGCATTCCAAAATCTTTTGGCTGTCCCTGTCCAAACTACCCCTTCCCCCTGTCTCCTACTCTCCTATCCCAGTTTGTCCTTTTTTAGAAAGTATGTCCTAGAGATAAGTCTTAAACATTCCAAAGAACTGTACATACATAAACAGAAAAACAAGTCATGAAGTCATATACTCTTTACCTGGAGATAGTCCCTTGGCCCCTATACTCCATACCACAGTTACACTAGGGAAATCACAGCTCTTTTCTCACAAAAACCAAGAAGACAACTTTGACCTCTGCCTCTATCTACCCAGGAAAAAGATATTTTTGAAAGTAATGTGATTTCTAATATTCATTCCATATGTTTTGGTCATCATTCATAAGTTCATTATAGATTCTGGCTGTCTATACATTTTGAGGTTTCAGAATTGAACCTTGTTCATGGCAAGTTTCTGAGAACCTATGTCCATCTATAGAAACTTATGAAATAAATGAGATCTGAGAGAATTATCTCTTGACTTCTTGATCAATTCCCCTATTTCTTACTAGGTTGTTTTCCAGATAACAGGCAAACTACTCATCTGGGCGTTCTGACTGAGGCCAGCCCTACTGTCATGTCTCCAGATAAAAATCCCAATTCAACTTCTAAAGTAAAACATCAAGCCAGCCAAGAAACTTTCCCGGACAAATATGAGATACCAACTGAAACACCTATCATCCAATAGAGTCTCAAGACCACTGTTTAAGAAATTAAGCTACCTAGGACAATCCTAGTAAGTGTCTTCTGATGCCAAAGAAACCAGGGACTTTCCTAAGACACTTGGAAGCACTCCTCTATTATATTTTAAAGGAAGGGCATCTTCTTTCTATTCTTTTTTGTGTGCATCAAACTGCCTCAAACTGTCTTCCAAAACAGGGAAAATGCTGTGCCAGGCTAGAGTGAGAAGCTAGGATGACTCACCTGAGGAAACGGTCAGCATGGTCCCCTTGCCCCAGGAGTTGAGCCAGTTGTCACATTAGGACAGATCTGCCTAATTCCCAGGCAATATTTGACTTATGTCTCAGGGATCAGAGTACTTTTTCTAAGTTAAAGCTGTATGGCAGCCTCCCAGGTAGAAGCAATCCCAGAAAAGGATAAAGGGTGACTAAAGGAATTGGGAGTTTTTTCAATGGGTTGCTTAGTGGGAGTGGGACAATGGTTTCTTTTCCAGACAGATAACTTCTCACTGAAAGTAACCTTGGACCCTCTGTCAGAGACCCTGAAACTCCTGATTTCTTCTCCAAATTTCAATTAAAATGCAGTAATAAGCCAAGAAAAATGCTAGAATGACTTACCGGAGGAGACGGTCACGAAGGTTCCTTTGCCCCAGAAGTCAAAGTAATCACATTAATTTGAGTCCCTTTAGTGGGTGTACAAAAACTTGGCCCTCTGTCTTTGACTTAAACCCTCTCTCAGATGATATCTTAGCCCTGTTTAGTCAACCAAATTGGAAGATGGTTGATTGTCTATAACTACACCCACAAATTAGGCTTTCTTGAATTCTTGAAGCGAGAAGTGTTGGTTCACAATTTCATTTCCAAGACAGAAATCAAAATAACCTTCAACCAGGCCCATGGATGACAAAAAAACCCAAATGTGGTCAGAATAAGGGTCAAAATATTGGTCCATAGATCATGTTCTAAGACCTGAATGAGTTGCTTATAGATTTTTATCTCCATTCTCTGATTAGCCACTTCTCACTTGAAAACTTCAAAGGGCCCCAATGGATCCTTCCATTGCTATAGACAGATTTGTCTGAGACCTGAATCACAAGCCAAATAATAGTTATCTGGCTTGACTTGGAGGCCATAAAGAAGATAAAGAACATTCATACCTGAGGAGACTGTGACTGGTTCCAGTGACCCAAAATAATCAACACAGGGTCTTAGTCATCACCCCTTGCCAGACATAAACCTTTTAATTAGAGCTCTTAGAGTACAATGGCCAGGATTTCCAACCACATATTGAATTCTTCCATGGACTATTTCCCCCTTCTCATTGGAGGAAGACCACCAATTGTCATTCTCTCTCCCCACATGGGGAATAATAATATTCATTCATAATTTTCAAGTAAGAGCTAATTTTGTTATTGTGTATTCTCACCTTTTAGCTTCTTTAATCTTCTCTGACTATGGGGCCTCTTTTATTATTTACAGAAAGAAAATGTGGCAAAGAATCTATTGTTTATCTGTGTGGAAAATCCAATTATGAATTTGGGGCCTAGGGACCAATCAGTCTAAACCCCATCCCTCCAATGATTTTGACACCAATGGGTCTAAAAGCTTGGGAGAGTTTGGAAAATGCTAAAATTGTCAATGGGAATTCAATGGAAATTGAGTAGTATCTGTTGAAGATGATTTTATTAAATGCATTAAAAGGTTTAATGAAGCATTCCTACCTAATTCTTTTCTTCCTACCTTTATTCTTTCCTATGAGACCATATAAAAGCCGATCTTTCACCTAGAAAACCCCACAATCAAGCTGAATATTAGGTGTGTAGCTGTGAAAAGAAGACTTATTTGAAGAGATGGTCACAGTGGTCTCCTAACTTCATAAAAAAATCCAGTAACACAGAACTTATCACTTCTGAAAAAATCCTATTGACTGGCTATGTTCATTTGGCCTCCCTTTCTCCAAGGTCCTTCTTATCCATGAGTCTTATATGGTCCCTTGGCCTTGCAGAATCACTTCAGGTACCTCAAGATGACCTCTATTCCTACCCCCATACATCCTTTGGTTGCAGAAGTCAGACTCACCTGTAGAGGTAGTCATCATGGTTCCCATGCTCCAAGTAAGAATAATCACAATGCAGTGTTTCTTTACTTGAGCCCTCAGTTGCTCCCACCTCCCAACATAGAATTACAAAATCTGCCTAAAATTTTTATTCTGATTATTTTCCAAATAAACACACAGATTACACTTCACGCTTCCTGCCTGAACTCATTATCTGGCTGCTTCTCCAATAGTCATGGTCTGAAGAACTCAGTGTCATAGCCTTCCTACAAAGTCATCAGAAACAAAAGGGTTTCTGGGTCCAAAGAAATGCTGAAATATCACTGTCCCTAAAAGTACATGCCAGATTTGTTTCAAACATGTGAAATCTTATGTTTGAAAATCCCAGAAGGATTTCTCACCACCTAGATTTTTCCAGTTGGTAAAGAGAGAAAATGTGTGTGTTGTGTGTGTGCCCTGTGAAAGAGGGTATAAGGAGTGAGTATGTATTTTCTACAAGAGTTTTGGAGAAGAGAGACATTCTTTATTCTTTCATATACTTGTGGCTCCATACTCTCTTTGTGACTGTCTCCAGGGAGGTGAAAGAGAAAGACTTTTTCAGACATTCAGGGGAAGATAACTCTTCAACCTTGCTCTTCTGTCTTGCCTCCCTAGAGACTACTGGAAATTTACTGGTAAGATTTGGGCCTCTTCCTTGGCTGAGCATGATTTCATTTCACTCCCTCCCACTTAAAAATCTCATTCATCCTTATGTATTTTCTAGTATATTCTAACACATTTCTTGGCACATAGCAGGTAGTTAGTAGTTACTCATTGATTTTCTCTGATTTCTCTTTGCTATCTGCTTAGATGAACTGATTTGCTCACCATTATTTTTCATGGTCTTTAATGTAACTAGTATTAAATGGGAAGGGACCAAGATATTGATCTTCCTCAAGGTATATCAGCTAGGGGACTTAGCAATTGTTTTGTTCTGAATCAGTCAAGTCCTTAGACCAGCAATATTTGCGGTCTGAGGGTGCAGATAGACATAACTCTAGTCCAACACCATCTTTCTCAGATAATAGGGCAACCAGACTCATATTTCCTCTTCCTGTCCTACTCAATACAGAAATCACAGTCTTTTTTGGAAAGCAGTGGGCACAATTCTGTAAAGATTTATCAGTGTCCCCTTACCCTCAGTCTTCATCTTTTCAGGTTAAGACTGTTGTCTAGCCAAACCTCCTCTATTTTGTATTGGTGAAATTGACTTTTTTGGAACTCTAAGACTTTACATTTATCCCTACTGTGAGAGATGACTCACAGTGAAGTTTCCTCATTTCTTTTAACTCCCTGTTACATTCCTATCTCTTCTCCATACTTTTTAAACCATTTCAGTCTCTTGAGTAACTCATGATTTCCCAAAGATGAGGTAATTTGAAAGAAAACCATGCCAGTCCACTTCTGATTGGACACTTCCAAATTTGGTGAGAGGAAATACATAATGAGGGGTTGAAACTGCTTTGTGCCAATTAGTTAATGCTAATGAAAGATTGTGAAATTGCCTCACCATCCAATGTGAGGTAGGACAGGTGTTAGAGGTGGAGTTAGGATCAGGACAAGAGAAGCCCACAAGCTTCCACATTTTGCATTTTGTCGCAGGCACCATTTGAGTGACAGGGGCCGTGCCCTTTCTCATGAGAAAGAATAAAGATCTTTTCTCATCTCAGACTCAGACTCTGAACTTTTTCATCTCACACACTATTGAACTTTATTTTATTTGATTCTTGTAAAGAAGAAATAAAACATAACAAACTTTATAAGGACAGAGTAAATCACATGGTTTCATCTACTTGTAAAAACTATTTGTTGTGTTTGAATAAGAGACACTTTCGGTCTAAATGGTTACTTCAATCTTGCTGTTTTAGATCAAATTGTGTGGAATAAAAAACCCCATTCAAAATTTAATTGTGAACATGGAGATTTCTCAGGATAAAAACAGGAAATTTTTATTCTCTTCCCCCAGGAGAAGAGGGTGGTCCTCTCCACAATGGGTCAGGGAAAGTTGGAAAGCAATATGGGGTGAACAGAGCTTTTAAATCCTAATACAGCAGGGTCATATTTCCTCCATTGTCCCTCACTTCCATTGGTTGGGGATGTGAGCTCGGGTTGTCCCTGGCTCCCATTGGCCAGAAGAGGGGCCCACAGAGGTGGGAAAAAGAGACAGCAATGAAGGGGGAAGGGTAAAGCCAACCTCAAACATGACACCAAATTCTGAGACCCATTCTGAGAAGTTTTCACATTCTCCCACACAAAATGAACTTCTCTAACAATTGCAAAAATATTTTGTTACTTTTTTCTTTCAATTAAACAGGGAATGCTTTTCATTCTAACAAACCTTTCCAGCTGCTTTGCAAAATATTCCCTCAAAACCCCCACACCCATTTTCCCTGTCTGATCCTTTTGCTAACCTCCCTTTTCCCATGGGATGCTTTATTCATCTAACCTAATAGAAAGTTGTTATTTGTCTTTGTACTTTAATCAAGCCTCAAAAGTTATGAAAACCAAATCTATACCAAAGCTGAAACTGTTACCAGTGAGCTGTCTTCCAACAATTTTTTTCTTTTTAGTTTGGCTACTCAAATTATTTGACTGCTGTCATTGGATCCAGGTGGTGGGATTCTCCCTGTACTCTCCAGGAATCCAAGAAGAGAAATTCCCTTTCAAGAATATATTGGATGACTTTGCCATGCCATATGTTAGTTCCTCTTCTCAAGTTTTCATCATCTGCATATTTGATAAACTTGCCAATTAGACTATATCTATGCATTTATCTAAGTCACTGGTAAAAATATTAAATGATATATGGTTAAGCACAGATACCAGTGTCAATCTACTGGAGAACTCATGCTAAACTACTCTTTGAATTCAGTCATTGAACCAGTTCTAATTCCATAAAACTCCATCTATCAGCTCTATCAGCTCACATCTCTCTATCCTTTTTTTTTGTATAAAATATTCTGTTAAATGAATTGCTAAAAATCTAAGGAAACTACCTATAGAAGTACTCTAATCTACCTGTTTATTGACATGCCAGTTTTTTAATCCTGTTAATAAAGTAACAAAGATAAGCTTGGTAAATATTTTAAAAATAGAAATCAATAATCATTTATTGAGTGTCTATTTTGTGTCAGGCACCAGTTGTGAGAAATAATTGTCTTAGTAAAAAACTCCAGATGGCCTCCATGAATTAAAGAAAGATTTTTATTTTACATCTTTTTGGACAGGTAACCTGGCTGACAGCTCCTGGTGGAAAAAGGCAGCTAAATAGGTAAATTCAAGACAATTACAAAGCCCTTTTATTGTTTCCATCCCGATTCACATTTCTCCCCTCTCTCACTTTGGCCAGGCATTTCAGGTTCACAACCTAAGTGAAAACATCTAAACCAATCCCTACGTGGGTTTCTGTCCTTTGTGTACATTTTCCATTTCCCTCCCCCCTCTTTCATCTTCTATACTTTATTTTTTCTTTTTTTCAATTTTTGATTTATTTTCTTGTTTACATCATTCATTTCCATGAGATTTTGAATTACAAATTTTCTCTCTGTCTTTCCCCTACCCCCAACCCCAAAACAGCCATCCCACTGTAAAGCCCCTCCCCCAATCTGTTCTCTTTTATGCCCTCCTTCAAAGCCCCTCTAACTTTCTGGTAGGGCAGGGAAGGTCTCCCTACCCCAGTCCCTGTATATCTTAATTTCCAGTTGCATGTAGTTAGTAATAATGATAATAATAATAATAATAATAATAATAA
>JAQQSW010018489.1:0-11230 GCA_028646575.1 Pseudocheirus occidentalis | reverse complement strand
CAGTTGTGGACAGTGGGTAACATCCATCTTCAACTATCAGGCATTCACAGGCGGAAGGTATAAAGCCTGCAGAAACAAAAGCAAACCAGGTGAACAGACAAGAAACAAGGAGACAATCATCAGAAACAAGGTACACATAGGATCAGCCATACTTCTGGAGTCCATGTGTTCACTACTGTAGGTAAGAATGTGAATGGGATAAATTTACTCATAATGGAAACAGATAACAGATTAAAATTAAATTCGTTAATGTGTTGCTTTCAGGTAACTTTATAAAAATGAGAGATAGGAAGATAAAATAAAGAGCAGGAGTAGAATTTAATATGTAAAGAAAAATCAAGGATAGTAATCATGATTTCAGACAAAGTTAAAGTTAAAATAGATTTAATCAAAAGTGAAATACAGAGAACCTACACTATTGGTCACCAATATTATTAAATATTGTTTTAGACAATTTAAAATACCTAGACATGGGGCAGCTAGAGCACTAGCCCTGGAGTCAGGAGGACCTGAGTTAAAATCTTGTCTCAGACATTTGACACATGTAATAGCTGTGCGACTTTGGACAAGTCACTTAACCCCAATTTCCTTGCCTTCCCCCTCCAAGACCAACAAACAAACAAGCAGAAAAAAGAAACCCCAGCAACATAAAATACTTGAGCACATGCATACCTGCCAAAGAGACACAGAAAATATATGAACATAAAAGTGAAACACTTCTTATAAAAATAAGCTAGATCTAAATAACCACAGTAATGTTTATTGTTTATGGGTAGGTAAAAGTCAATATAATTTCAAAAATGATAATTTTATCTAGCCAATCTACTTATTCAATGTCATCCCAATTAAATTACTGAAATAATTTTGCTAAGTTAAAAAAATAATTACAAATTTCATTTGGAAGAACAAAAGGTCAGGAACTTTTAAGAAACCAGGAGAAAAAATGTAAAGGAGATAGATTCAGCAGTATCAGAACTTAAACCATATTATGAGGTGAGAACGCTGTTGAAATGTAAAAAAGAATGATTTTGATTATTTTAAATTAAATTTTCTTGTGTAAATATGACCTGTGTAGTCAAGAATAGAAAGAATGTACAAAATTAGTGAAAAGAATCTCTCACATACAATGTGATTTGGTATGGAATATTTCTGTAGTGTAAGAAATGATGAACTGGTTGATTTAGAAAAAAAACATGGAAAGACTTGGATCTATGAAGGAAGATGCTATCCAACTTCAGAGAAACAGATGACAGGTGGAAATAAACATAGCATAGTCTTACATATATGCGTATGAGTGTATAAGTATGTATGCATATATGTATGTGTGCATATTTACAGGTCTCTATGTATATGTATATATGTGTGTGTGTGTGTGTGTGTGTGTGTGTGTGTGTGTGTGTGTAAATGTTTGTATGTATATCCCTGCTTAATTGTAGCTTTCTTTAGGATGGTGGAAGCAAGGAGGGAAAAAAAAGTACAAAGTGCATAGCAGAGAACAAAAGAAAAGCAACAAGGAAGCAAAGAAAAACTAGGCAGCTTTGAAAACAATTTGTATTATTTATTATATAGGTTTCCTAGAAAGGGAAATTTATTGTTCTATATTGAATCCTTTCTTATGGTCCATGGCATACATGACCTATTTTTGCTTTTCTCATTTTGTATTTATCTAAAATTTTTTTAAATAAAAAAATCCAAATTGCCTTTGTTTCTTTGTATTTTTCTTGGAAACCAATGATTTTCAGATTTCCTAAGTTTTGTATTGTGATTTCTGTTGATGCTATTGTTGTTCTAGGTAAATATTACAAAAAAACCCAGCCAAATGAATCTGGAGAAAAATCACAAAATTATGCTTACTGGATATGTTATCCATTCCTGAATAACCTCATCATCTCCACTCTTTCAAAAATCCTTTTTTCCTTTTCTACTTTCTAGTTCCCTAATGCCTAAAAATACATTTGCATCTCCCTCATCCTCAGAGTGAGAGTTTCCTCACTTGATCTATATATCTTAACTAGCTGTCACCCCATTGTTCTCTCCTTTGTGGTCAAACTCCTTTAAAAGGTCATTTATAATAGGTGCCTTCATATCCTTTCCCTTCACTCTCTTCTTAAATCTTTGTAGTCTGGCTTCTTACTTGATCATTTGATCAAAACTGCTCTCTATCATGTTATCATCTGTCTCTTAATTGCCAAGTCTAATTGCCTTTTCTCAATTCTCCATCCTCTTGATCTTTCTGGGGGTAGGGAAGGCAATAAGCATTTATAAAGAACCTATGATTTTTTTTTTTTGTTATCCAGTCATCTTTTTTCAGTCCCATCCAACTCTTTACTACCCAATTTGGAATATTCTTGGCCAAGATACTGGAATGATTTGTCATTTTATTCTTCAGCTCATTTGATAGATGAGGAAACTGAGCCAAACAGGGCAAAGTGACTTACCAGTGTCTCAATGGCTAGTAAGTTTTTGAGACCTCATTTGAACTCAGAACCAGCACTATATCTACTCTAACATGCCACCTAGCCCTGTGCTAAGTGCTTTACAAATATTATCTCATTATCTTAAACAGACATTGACAAGCCATCATTCTCTTTTCCTTGATACTCTTTTGTCACTAGGTTTTTATGACACTACTCTCTCCTAGTTGTCATCCTACCTATTGAACAGCTCCTTTGCTTGATCTTCATCCAGGTCATAGCTGCTAATAGAAGCTTTTCATTAGGGTCTCCTAGGCCTTCTTCTTTTCTCCCTCTATACTATTTCTTTTAGCGATCTCATAAACCCCTAGAGATTGAATTATTATCTCTATGCCAATAATTCTCAACACTAATTACCCAGCCTTATGCTTATTGTTAACCCCAGGTTAGCATCTCCAGCTGCCTATTAGGTATATAAATATGAATGACATCTTTCTTTAAGAAACAGAAATAAAATTTATTTGTTCCATGACAAATAACTAAAATCTTTTTTTATTAAAGCAATTCCTTTCAGATACTCTGATCAACTTTTAAATGACATAAAAAAGTTTCAGCATCCTTTTTAATGTCAATACTTTGCATAATTTAGATATGGCTACTGAAGTAAGTTTTAGCAGTAAAATCAAAAAAGGAAAAAAAAGAAGAAAAAGTAAAGTAATCCACTGTAACAGCAATCAGATCAGTTTAGCAGATACTTAGCACTTAGTAACTTAGGGTTAAGTATGGAAGGTATGAGCTCTGTATGAAAGGTGTGAGCCCTGTCTAGAAGGTGTGAGCCTGCCCACTGTTGAGAAGGCATGAACTCCCCTGTTGGTGGAAGAAGGGGATTGGCTGAGACAGGAGGTCAGTGCTGCATATAAAGAATTTTAGAGACAGAGAGACAGAATTGTAGTTTTCCTGTTGGAGGAAGCAGGATTGTCTCAGCATCTGGGAGCTGGGCTGCTGGAAGTGAGTTGAAAAGGAGAGAGAGAGAGAGAGAGAGAGAGAGAGAGAGAGAGCGAGAGAGAGAGAGAGAGTTTCTCTCCAAGCATCTGGAAGCTGACTGAGAACTGAGATGGAGTTTTCCAGAATCTGGTGAATGCTACCCAGAAGGTCGATATTCCTTCTGGGTCCTAGGGACAGCTAAACTGCTGGAGGACTGAAGCAGGATGACCAGGATAAGACTTTGTTCATGGCCTGGCTGATCCTTCAGTTCCAGACAAGAGAAGTGGTGAAGGGTTTGAGATGTGCTGGACCCTGATAACTTCAGTGTGTGCCAGGGATTGCCCTAAGGACTGGACAAGGGCCTGGGAGCTGTCTACCTCTGAGGACTGGTTGAGAACCTGGCAGCTTTCTGCTTCTGAATTCAGGTGACTGTTTGGTGGATTCAGGAGGAAGCTGGAACAATGGAAGGGGATCCAGGGAATCAGAGAGATCACCCAGAGTCAAGATGAAGAAAAAGCCTCCCCTTAGAGGAAGTTGAGCTTTGCTGGGCACCAAGGAGTGGAGGGTTTGTGTGGTTTTCTAATGATTGTATTATGACTGATTGAATTGATGTATGATTGCCCCATGAGTGGAAGACTGATTATTGTATTTGAATTGATTGAAGGATTAAGTATTGATTTGCCCCATGAGTGGAAAACTGAATGTTGTACTGTACCTTGATATATTGTGAATATTATGTTGTGATGTATTGTGAATGTTTGCCTTGATTTGTGATGGAATAAACAAAGTGTTCACTATTACTGTGTAATCTGAACCTTAAAAGCTGTTCACAGCAGCATTCTTTTGGGAATCTGCTGGTGCATGGCATTACACCCGCTGAGAAGCTTATGTATCTAGTAAAGTTTGGTTAGTTTTCAGTTTTTAAAATTACAACCAGAATTTGAATTACCTTAATTGCCACCCCAATCAATTATCTATTGTTGGTCTCCAGATTTTTATAAGCAAAATTTAACTAATAAACGTAATACCCAATGATTGGATTGTTTGTAGAGAATCTGCTATATATTACTGGGTTTAGAACTGGAAATCTTCAATTAAGCTTCAACTTTATATATTTGTTTCCACTGATTAAAAATGCAATTTTTAAAAGTCTGCTTCTGTGGTAAATTTCTAGAATTAAATTATAAACACAAAATATTGTATTGTAAATATTGTACTGCTGAAGAGATATTTGTTGGAGATAAAATGCTAAGAATAGTCAAACTGTCAAAATTCTGACCTTTCAAAACACTAAGTTTGTATAAAGCAAAATTTTGAAAACCAACATTTGCTTTTAAAGTCTCAAAAACATTTCAGTACCAGTTGAAGCACTCACATGTAAACTCTAAAGTTACACCTATCCACTTCAACTGTGAACTCAACATAGAACCAATTACTAAGTGAATACCCAAAGTCGAATGGTTTCCATGCAAAATAAACACAACATACTAAGGAAATTAACACAACTTGCACAGAAAGTCTTGCAATAAGTTGTCAAAAAATTCAGAATTAGCTTTCCATAATAGTGGAAAACAGGAACTGTCTGTATCTTCCTAATACTCAGAAACAGTAACTATTGTCCACAACACTGGAAGCTTCAGCAGAGAGGATTCAAAGGGATTTAAGCACAGCCCTACTTCTTCTAAAGTGATGTACTCTTTTGTCCTTGAAGTAGTCATCTTGTGTGATAAGAGCATTTTTCAGTCTTGTCTCTGGATTAAACAAACAAGACACCTCTGTCTGTATGCTTTGGTCCACATATTTCTTTTGCTGGCCATTCCTGGAGGACTGTGAGACCTCATGGATGGAGCACTCTATCTACAGGACTTCAGCACCTGGGTCCACTTCACTGTAGTGATCATTCCCAGCTGTATAAACCAGAGGTATAACTTAACTCCTTTGTTACTAAGCAGGCCATTGTGGAGGTACCTGATAATTATGCATAGGTAGCTGATATCCAGTGATGAGCTGGACTGGTGAATTGGGGGTAAGGATGATATGCCCGGATGTACTGAGTGATGGGGTTCATCGTAGCTGGAGGCTACATGTATGTCTCTCTGTTTGGATTACTCCAGACACTATGAAACTGTGGTGCCTGTGGAGGATTAAAAACCAAAGGATGGGCTGCAAGTGATAGGTACATAAATTTTGTTTCCTGATTGCCGGTCCCAGGTTCAACTTTTTACCATGGAAATTTATCTGTGATTCTACTATTTTCTGCACATCCACATTATTATAAAACGAAACAAATCCATAGCCTTTGGACACACCAGTTCCATCAGTGATTATCTTCACTTCTTTCACAGAACCATATCTAGCAAAGAAGCTTCTAATTTCTGTTTCATCCATCGTAACATCAATTCCATCAACAAAGACTGTATTTGGCGTGATTTTGCCTTCTGGTAAAACATGTCCTTGGCTGGCTGTGGCTGATGATGATTGGGTTCTGGCTTCTCTTGAGATAATTGAATTTGGGGTCTCAGGATTTGCAGCACGATCTCGGCCAGCGATGGCTGCGGCTGCTCCCGCGACAATTAAAGCCCCTGACGGGTGGGGTGGTGTGGGCTAAGGCTGGGCCAGATTAAAGCCCAACCAGGTACCGTCCGACCCCCAGAACCCCTAGCTCGCACTCCCTTCCCTGCCTGCCCTGGAAGAACCCGACGCCAACCCCCTGGGTCAGCGAAGGAGGCGCGTCCCTCAACCTGGCCCGGGCTGGACCTGGGCTATGGATGACATCTTAAACTCAGTATGTTCAAAACTGAACTCATCTTTCCTCACTTTTTTCTATTTTCCCCTTTACTGTCAATGATATTTTCATTCTCCAGGAACCAAACCTCATTGTGTCTCATCCTCAACTACTTACTATTACTCAAACCCCATATTGAATCTATTGCTAAAGCATAGTGATTGTACCTATAAAACATCTTTCATATACTCTCTCTTTTCTCCTCTGACACTGCTACCTCCTTGGTGCAGGACCTCAGCACCTCACATCTCGCTATTATGATAGTCTGCAGAATTGTCTCCCCAACACAAATCTCCTTCCTCTCCAGTCCATTCACCACTCAGACGCTAGTTATCTTCCTAAAGTGTCTAATGTCACCTCACTCCCCACCCCCAATCTAGTTCATCCAGTTTCAGTGGTTCCTTAACACGTCCAGGATCAAGTATAAAATCATCTTTTTAAAAAAATTAAAGCCCTTTGCCACCTCTTCCAAGACCTGCTACTCCCCTACCTTATCCCTCCTTACAAAAATCTTGTGATCCAGTGACACTATCTTCTTTTTGATACCCTACCAAAAAAAAAAGATATAATCCACCCAACATCTCCAGATATTTTCCCTGACTGTCCCTATATCTCAAATAGAGTTTTCCACCCACTCTTAAGTACTGTTGCCTTTTGTTGATTCTTTATGTTTTCTTCTTACATTATTCTTAGGTAACAACACAGATCTACAGCTGTAACAGATAAGATAGTCTTATTTATCTCATTGCATTTTTGGTCATTCTGAAATTTCTTACAATTGCTCTATTTTCTCTTCTAGGTATCTAGTTGGTTTCACATAGGGCTTTTCCCCAGATATTTATCCTCATTTTAACACATATTTTGTTTATGCATATTCATATTTACCTTTTATGATGATATTGTATCTTTTTTGCTGAGGACTTTCTTCAATACTTTTATATCTTTAATTTTATGTGTATGTGGGAAAGAGAGTTTACCACTGAGGATTCCTTTCCTTTCCATTTTTTTTATTATTTTGATCTATGTCATCTTACTGCTTTTCAGAAGAAATACAGAGTATCTATTTTCAGTTCTCCACCATCTTCCTGAAATTTGCTTTGAATTATGTTATTAATGGCACTAGTTTAATTTTTTCTGTATTCCTAGAGTACTATGTAAATGTGAGGCTGTCCCTGAAGGTTATACTTTAAAAGTGGAATGGATACAGCAAGGAGATTCAGCAATATACCTACAAGGTAGAGTTGGTTACAGAAGTTTTCTAATCAATTTGATGAACTCACTGGTAGTGATTCATTGTTTAGAGTGTCTGATCATTTATCCATCTGTCTGTTATTAAAAGATGTTAACATGCCCATTGGCACCTTGTTAAAATGATAAAAGAATCTTTTCATTAATTCTCAATGACTAAGGCTATCCCAAGATGAATTGGTTGGTTTGGTGACTAGGATTATACCCAAGACAGTCTTTTTTTTTTTGGCTTTTTGGAGGGCAATTGGGGTTAAGTGACTTGCCCAAAGTCACATGGCTAGTGTGTCAAATGCCTGAGGCCAGATTTGAACTCAGATCCTCCTGACTCCAGGGATGGTGCTCTATTCACTGCACCACATAGCTGCCCCCCAAGATAAATAATCTTGATTGGACTCTAGTAACTTCACTCAATTGGGTGGTGTCAACTTTGGTGCTGAAACATAAATTAAGCAAAAAATTTGTTCAGATCTTTTTTTGGTCTTTTTCATTCTTCTTTTTTTTTCCTAAAAAATGTAGAGCAGGTGTTGGTAGAAAGGATGATTTTATTCCTTTCCTCCCAAAATTCATTAATAGCTTCCTTTCAAGTGTAAATGTATGAGAGGCGCATGTGCCATAACATGAATAAAGATATTAATTCTGTTCTTGACAGTTTAAATAAATATTTTGGCAAAGGTGTTGTCTTCTACTATCATGAAAATTTGTTACTCTTTCTAGAGAAGTTAAAACTAAGGGATCTTATGGAATATAAAGGAATCTAGGACCTTGTGGAAAGTGAAAACTACCCAGTAAGGGTACAAAAAAAAAAGAATTGTATTGTTATGGACTATCATTCGTCTTTTGTTTTGGTTATTAGTTTGTTTGTAAGCATCTCTGAATACTTTTTACTTTTTTTTTGCCTTCTCTCTACAGAATGTCTTTCTTAGTTTGAGTGCTTGTATATACATGTGTATATTGGTATATACATATATATATGTATGTGTGTATGTGTATGTGTGAGGAAGAGGGAGAAAGAGAGACAGAGAGACATAGGGACACAGAGACAGAGAGAGACAGAGACAACTTTTTATGTAATTTCTAAGATCAAATCTAGTCCGAGTAAGTCTAGTATCCAAGGTAAACATTTTAAGACACGAGCTTAAAAAGCCTAATATGGGTATATGGATTGTCAATCAATAAACAGTTAGACATCTGCAGCTAGCTGTCTGTTCCTTAATCTCTGAGACAGTATAATATAGAATTGAAAACCAAACTTATTGTAGGATGGAAAGTTTCCTTGGTTCTATAGCTTCCTCAAACTTCTTACAAAATCATTGACTTTTCCTACCATAGTATAATTTGCCCCAGTCATAACACCAAAGTTAGCCAGTAGATAAAATTCAGTTTGCTATGTCAAGGTCCTCTGATTTTGGCTATGCTAGGTTAGATTAACTATCTATGAGGGGGACATAATAATGTCAAGGTTAATAGAACCTAGGAAAGCTGTAGTGTTTTAGTTATTACTATTTCTCTCATTCCTTTTGGCTTTTCATGTTTCCTTGGTCACAGTGTCTTTGATAGCACTCTCACTTTGTTGCAGCTGTGTTCCTGAGGTTCTGCTTGCTTATGCAATTCATGATTATCTGGACAGGCCCAGTTTGAGAAACATGGAGGCATTCCTAGGGGACTTTATAACATGCGGGTATTGTTTAATAGGGAAACTTCTATATCTCCTATCACATGGATTGGTTTAAGCTGACTTAATTGACTGAGTGTATCTTTAAAACTGGTGAAACAGAGAAGGTCATTTTCTTTTATGCCACTACTTTTTAATCATTCTTTCAGAAAGTAAAATCCCATCTACCTACAGTGTGGATTACATGAACTGAGCTGATGAGAGGGAAGGATTTCCTTGCTTCTGTTCTTTTATACTAGTGCTGTAAAGTGAATCTAGGGAAAATTGTTTCTGTTCTATGTTATTTGTCCTACTTGGTTTGGGGGTGCTGGAGGTGATCCCTGTGGGACCCTGAAGTTTGAGCCATGATGACCTTGGAGACATTATTCTACATAGAATGGTATAGCCAGTGTATATATCATGGAAGCTCTGAGAAGCCAGAATCCCTGGATCTTAAGCCTGAAAGGGGTTTGGGACTTGGAACTGGGAAGAACAAGTAACATGGAACAAAAAACAAACACCCCCTAAATCACTTTTTTGGAACCAGGGAAAAAGTGGGACTTCCTTCTTTGCTTATCTCAATTCCTATAGAACAAAGAATATGAGCTATTTGTTGTATTAAGGAACAAACATTCTCACCCAAAGAAGTTGTAGGGCATTTTGCTCTCACATAAGGCAAGCACAATCTATTTAAATGTAAAAAAAAGAACAACAGGAACATTTCTACTTGAAAGTCATAATCCAAAGATGGCAGGAGAAGCCAGGAAGTTGCCTGAACTCTCCCCAGTTTCCCTTGGATACAGTGATAAATCAAGCCTCTAAAAGAATTCTAAGTCTACAAAAAGACAAGTGAAACAATTTTCTAGCACAAGATAACTTAGAAGGGCTTCAGGAAAGATCTTCTTCACTTGAGTTAAAAGGGGAGGGTAGCACAGTACAGACAGTGTCAAAGTAAGCCAGAGGGAGGCTTTTAGTCACAGGAAAGATCCACAACCATGGTCATACAGTCTGAGTTAAGCAGGCTGGTGGCACATTTTGTTAGTTGTGAGGCCTATAGCCCCAGCACAGCAGGCAAATTGTCATTCTTAGATCCCATGGCACAACAGGTGCTTCTAGACTGGGCCCCCCACTGCAGTGGGCAAGACAGCAACCTTAAACCCTGACTACCAGAGCAGGAAGTTTGGGGCAGTGACCCCTATGCCCTGGGAGCAGAGATCAGCCTTTAAAAATGAGCAAAAAATCATGATCCCTGACCATAGAAAGCTACTATGGAGTCAGAGAAGATCAAAACACAACAGGAGAGGAAGAGGACAACAATGTCAAAATGTCTTCAAGTGTAGCCCCAGAGGAGAATATGAGTTGGTCTCAATCCAAAAAATTCCTCTTGGAAGAGTACAAAAAAAATCTTAAAAATCAAGTTAGAAAGACTGAAGAATAATTTGGAAAAGGCATGAGGGTTATGCAAGAGAATTATAAAAAAGAGTCAACACAATGGAAAAGGAAGCACAAAAATTGACTGAAGAAAATAACCCTTAAAACAATAGAATCAACCAAATGGCAAAGGAGGTACAAAAATTCCCAGAAAAGAACTCCCTAAAATGTGAAATTGGTGAGTTTGAAAAGGAAGTAGAAAAGCTAAGTGAAGAAAATGATTCCTTGAAAATTAAAATTGCACAGTTGAAGTAAAAGACCCTATGAGACATCAAGAAAAAATCCAAAAAAATCAAAAGAATGAAAAAATAGAAGAAAATGTAAAATATCCCTTTGGAAAAACAACTAACCTGGAAAAATAGATCCAAGATTGTTTTGGCAGGTAGATTCCCATATATTTTATGTCTACAGTAACTTTAAACAGGATTTCTCTTACTATCTCTTGCTGTTGAACTTCATTGGAAATATATAAGAATGCTGAGGATTTATGTGGATTTATTTTATATCCTGTAACTTTGCTAAATTTATTTATTGTCTCAAGAAGTATTTTACTTGATTTTCTAGGATTCTCCAAGTATATCATCATGTCATCTGCATAGAGTCTCTTCTTGGCCTAATTTGATTCCTTTGATTTCTTTTTTCTTCTCTAATTGCTACTGCTAACATTTCTAGTACTAGGTTGAATAAGAGGGGTTATAGTGGACATCCTTGTTTCAC
>JAQQSW010018488.1:0-11231 GCA_028646575.1 Pseudocheirus occidentalis | reverse complement strand
TTAAAAAAAAAAAAAAGAAGTGATCAGTGAATTCTTTCAAGTTCTATTTTGCCCTCTGGTTCTAGAATATCAAAGCAATCTTCCTTGAGAATTTCTTGAAGGATGTTTTCTAAGTTCTTTTTTTAATCACGGCTTTCAGGTAGTCCAATAATTTTTAAATTGTCTCTCCTGGATCTATTTTCCAGGTCAGTGTTTTTTTTAAGGAGATATTTCACACTGCCTTCTATTTTTTCATTTGTTTGGATGTGTTTAATAGTATCTTGATATCTCATAAAGTCATTAGCTTCCACTTGCTCCACTCTAATTCTGAAGGAATTATTCTCTTCAGAAAGCTTTTGAATTCTTTTTCCATCTGGCAAATTAGACTTTTTAAGGCATTCTTCTCAGAGGCTTTTTTGGGCCTTTTTTGCCATTTGAGTTAATCTATTTTTTAAGGTGTTATTTTCTTCAGTCAGGTTGTTGACTCTCTTTTCATGATTTTCTTGCATCATTCTCATTTCTTTTCCCAATTTTTCTTCCACTTCTCTTATTTGGTTTTAAAAATCCTTCTTAAGCTGATCTATGGCTTGTAGGCAGTCTTCATGTTTCTTGAAAGCTTTTGTTATGGGAGTTCTGACTGAGTTGTCTTCTTCCCGTTTCACACTTTGATCCTTTTTGTCCCCCAAAAAGGATTCTAAAGTTTGGGTGCTGTTACTTTGCTTCCTTTGCCTGCTCATGTTTCCAGTGAATTACTTGATTTTTTTTAGCTTTGTGGAACTCTGCTTCCAGGGAGGAAAGCCCTGTACCAAATCACTGGGATTTTCACAGCTGCCAGAGCTATTAAGAGGCTGCTGCCACCCCTACCAGCTTTGGCTCACTGAAAACACACCCCAGGACCACCACCCAGACCACAATCCGGATCCAGGCTGCTCAACACAAGAGCACTTAGCCTGTGAAAGATTGATGGGTTGGGGCCCCCCCCCCCCCCAGTCTGCAGGGTGGGAGCTCTGAAGTAGTCATGCGGAAGCTGCTGCTGGGCTCCTACTTCTGCCACTTCCTTGCCCCTGGAGGCAGTTTGGCCGGACTGCTTTTCTCTTCCAAATTTAGCTGAATTCCACTGACCTTTCACTTAGTCCTTGTTTCTTCTGGAAACTGCCACAGCTGCTACTGATCCACTCTCCTGAAGGCTCAAGCTGTTGCTTGTCCTGGCCACCCCCAGGGCCAAGTCATGGGTTCAGGCTGGGCTGGTTTCAGCTCCCAGCCCTGCAATGAGCCCTTTGTGACGAGCTGCCTTTAGCAGGAGATGTGTTTTTCTGTATTTTTGTGTGAATTTTAGAGCCCTAAAATTTGTTTAGAGTCATATTTTATGGGTATTTGAGGTGGCTATGTGCGAGCTGAGAAACCTTGCTGCTTCTATGCTGCCATCTTGGCTCCACCCCTCTCAAGAAGTTTCTTAATGGATCCAATTCCTTGTGAATACAGGAAAGCAGAGAAAATAGACATCATTCCAAAATATTAAAGACCACATACTGGTAACTATAGGTCAGAGATGCTGAAGGTGTCATGTCAATGTACCTAAATGATTAAGCTAAAAAAAGTCATGGATAGTCAAATTACATTAGGGTGGTTTGGTTGTATGGTAGGGATGGATATTTTGCTTTTTAAAATAAAAGACAGCTGGTCCTTTTTGTTTACTTTTATATCACAGTATATCTGAATATGCTACCCCCCATTTCCAAGGATCGTTCTTGTCTAAAAAAGAAGAAAAAAAATAATGTGATGCCATGTGACACATAAACCACATCTGACAATATTTTACTCTGATAGTCTCCCATCTCTCCAGTGAAGAATGGGAAACGAATGTTTTGATTTGTTAATTTGAGCAAGGAGGGATCTTGTTCCTTACTCTTTCTTTAATAGGCCTACACTAGAGAGTAAGTATCCTTTAGTTGTCACAGATAACCAAGATTAAAAGATAGGAAACTTTGTGACTTTTTTTTTTATATTTGTTACTGTAATTTTCCATTTCTTCCCCAAATTGCCTGAGAGCACTGAGACTGGAGGTCAGGATACCTGAGTTCAAATGTGCCATCATATATTTCCTAGCTATAGGGCCCTAGTAAGTCACTTAGGCTCTGTTTGCCTTAGTATTCTTAACTGCAAAATGGGGTTAATAACAGCATCTAACTTGCAAGGCTGTTGTGAAGATGAAATGAAACATTATTCATAAAAGCATTTAGCACAATGCCAGGCACAAATTAGGTACTATACCAATGTTTATCACTAATCCCCCCAACTCCTTCCCCTAGGAAAAAAAAAAACCCATGTTTTTCTATAGTGCTTTGCAGTTAAGCCTTAAATTCTCATCAAAACACACCAACAGATCTACTGTTAACTGAGAAAAGGGTAAGGAATCTCATATCTTCCTGTTCCAGGGGGCGCTTGGGTTTAGGAAACCCTAGAAAGCCACAAACAGTTGTGATAGTGAAAACCAAGCCAAGAACTGAGGTAACTACTAGAAGAGTGGCTCTTCTGTCTAGCACTAAGACCATGGGACATTCTCGTTTTGTTAGTATTAAAAAAAATTTTCACACTATTTTTCCTTGCAACATACTTTCAAAGTTGCAGAGATTATGGGTATTTCCTTCTGTTTTGGAAAGCAATTTAGAATTATAAGTAGAAAGTACCTAAAATTTTAATACTCTTTCACCTAGTGATTCCATTGCTAAGCATATACACCCCCCCCCCCAAGGAACAAAAAGACAAAAAGAAAGGTCTCAAATATACCAAAATATTTATGGTGACCTTCTTTGTAGTAGCAAAGAATGAGAAAAAAAGTAGTAGTTGTAGTAGTACTAGTAGTAGCAGCAGCAGCAGCAATGATAATAAGTATATACCAACTATATAGCACTTCAAAATGTATTATATACATGTGTGAAATATATTCAGTTCCAATTATATCCATCCTGCCTTGTCCTATATACAATTTCTGGAAAGGCTACTCATGGCTCGCTGGTTTTGTGTACTGTGGGACTGTGCTCTAAGCATATCATGAACCAATTATTAAAATGTCTCTGTTGACAAGTATGACTGGCAAGAGTAAATACCAATGAGCCTTGAATATTTTTATGTTAGGGTAGAAATGACTTCTCCTATCTTCTTTGGGGCTAAGCATAGTCATAATTTCATAACATACGATTTCAATTGTTTTGTTGTTATTCCTTCCATTTACAATGTTGTCCTTGTTTTACTATTTTTGCTTACTTTACCATCAGCCCATGTAAATCTTTTCATGCTTCTCTTCTCACACACCTACACTCAAACATAAACACAACCATCACCCTTTCAGGTCTGGAGCCATAATCAAAGCAGCAATCCTCGTTCCTGTAGAGGATATGTCTGTCCATCTACTCTCCTGTGAGTCCACCTGACATTCTTATAAATTTTTAAACCAAAATACACTTATTAGATCGAGGGCCATCTCCAGTCATCCTGATCTAGATCTGACCACTGGCCCCACAGGACTTCAGAGGAGAAAGTAAAGCTGGTGACTTTGCACAGCTCTCCTTCACTTAAATCAAATTCATCTGTAAGTTATGGTATCACCTCCCTGATGTCACGGTCCTCTTTGAGAATGAAGGACAAACAACAACTTCCCAGTTCGCTACTATATACAGTTTTTCCTTATCAGAATGTAAGTTCCTTGAGGGTAGAGACTCTTATTTTTGTATTTGTATTTCCTGTGTTTAGCACAGTGATTGTCACATTATTGTTTAATAAATGCTTTTAAAATTCATTCTTACAGCACAATAATATTCTATTACACTAATATACTACAACCTGTTTAGCCATTTCTCAGTCATTGGGCATATATTTTTGGCAGGGTATGTTACCCTGGTTTAGGCCCTCACCACATCATGCCTAGACTATTTCAACAGTCTTCTGGTTGGTCTACCTGTTACAAATCTCTCCCCACTCCAGTCTATTCTCCACTTAGCTATCAGAATGAGCTTACTAAAAAGCACAGGTCTGACCATGACACTTTCCTCCCCTACTCAATAAAATGGCTCCCTATCACCTCCAGGATCAAATCTAAAACCAGCATTTAAACTGCTTCATAATGTAGTCTCCACCTGCCTTTCCAGTCTTTTTTATACCTTACACCATATCATGTACTTTCTGATCCAGTGACACTGGACTCCTTGGTTGCTCCTTGCAAGGGTCACTTCATCTCTCAATTCCAGAGATTTACAGTGGCTGTCTCTTATGCTTGAAATGTTTTCACTCCTCATTTCCATCTCTTGGCTTCCTTTAAGTTCCAGTTCAAACTATACCATCTATAGGAAGCCTTTTCCGATCCTCCTAATGCTAATACCTTCCATTTGTTAGATTATTTCCAATTTATCCTGAATATAGTTTGTTTGCATGTTGCCTCACCTGTTAGACTGTAAGCTTCATGAGAGCAGGGGCTGTTTTTCGGTCATTCTTTTTAATCCTCAGTGCTTAGCATAGTTTTTGGCATATAGTAGGTGCTCAATAAATGTTCACTGACTCATTTTTCTTCATTTCTTACAGCACAGTAGATATAATCACATATAAAACAGATATAAAACACCATAATCACACACCACAATTTTTTCAGTTACTTCCCCGACAGGCATCTATCTCCCCCATCTAGTGGAATCTTTCAGTCAAAGGGTATGGATACTTTATTTATATAATTCCCAGTTGCTTCCCAAAACTGCTGTGGTGATACACACCAACAATCCATCAGTGCATTTATTTTTCCACTCATCGTTGCCAATTTGCAGCATATAAGGTGAAACCTCAGGGTTGTTTTGATTTGCATTTCTCTTATTAGTGGCAGAATATTCTTTCATCTGGTTGTTAATAGTTTACAATACTCTTGAGAACTGTTTGTGCATATTCTTTGACCACTTATCTACTGGCTTTTGGGGTGTGTGTGTGTGTGCAAATAAAATTATGTACCTTGGAAACCAAACTCTTACAGATTAATTTGATTGTGCATTATGTTTGTGCAAGAAGCTTTCTAATTTGATGTAATCAAAGTTGTCTACTTTATCTTTTGTAATTGCTTCTACCTGCCAAAGCTTTACAAAACATTTTTTTTGGTAATTAATTCCACTACATCTCCTACCTGCTGCTTTATTTCCCACCTAACTGCAATTATCTTGACTTCCCCACTATATCCTAGAAACCGCTACATCCTGCAAAATCACTTCAACTGTGGAACTCACACCTCCAATACTGTATGCCTTTGGGGTCTCTCCATCCCTCTGATTGGGAGGTAGAGAGTTCCTAAAACCTCCACTTAAGGAGGGTGCCAAGACCAGTCATCTTTTCATTTCCCACCCAGTTACAGCCTTTGGATTTCTCCACCATAATCCTATAGCAAGTACTTTCTCCCACTCCTACCTCCAACTTCCTTCAGCGTTTTCTGTCTTCACTGACTGGATTGTGATCTTTTGAGGGACTGTACTTTGCCTTTCTTTGTATCCCTAGCACTTAGCACAGTGACTAATATATAGGAGGTGCTTTAAAACACTTAATGACTTGACTGAGCTACAAAAGGTGTATGATCTACTTTTCTAATTTAGAATGTATTGTAAAATATGGAGTAAGGTGTTGGTCTAAGCCTAACTTCTACCACACTGCTTTCCAATTTTCCCAAAGGGAGTTCTTTCCTAAGCAATTAATGTTTTCAGGTTTATCAAACACTAGATCATTGAGTTTCATGGTTTCTGATTCCCTTACATCTAATCTCTTCCACTGATCTCCCCTCTATTTTTAAAATAACATTAGAGATGGCTGTCAAAGACAATAACAGATATATAGTATTATATATTATAACCTTGTCTGTAACATCTTAGAAACAAATAGGATGGGCCAATTATAAGCAGTATATCCTCTAATAAAACAGAAGCAGTGGAGGGTTAAAACTTGTTAAAAAAAAAACTTGGCAAAATATCCAACTAAACAACATCAAGCCAAGGGCATTCAAGGATAAAAATGAAAAGACTATGTAAACAGAATAAAAATTAAAAATATTTACCAAAAACTCATCTCAATAAATTATTTTCTCCATCATGAACTTAGACCGTAACAACCATAGCACTAAATATGCTTACAGGAGTTAGAAATGGCATTAAATAAAACAATAATGGAGAAATCATTTGTAATGAACAAAGGGTATACAGAAGAGATCTGTCCTGGAGGTGACAGTGTTGAGCACATTCAGGAATAAAAGATACCTGAATGAGGGGAAGATACCAAAGAGGTCACAGACCTTATTAATAATAACAAAAAAGGAACCTGAGAAAATATCAAAAACAATTTATATGTCTACTCTCTCATTTATACAAATTTTTTAAAGTGTCATCTATACATGAATTGAAGACATCTTTAATATGGGAGTATTCATGAACATTTAGCAATGAACCATATCTTGATCATTTAGCAACTGAAAGATAGAGAAAATATAAGATCTCTGGGCGGCTAGGTGGCGCAATGAATAGAGCACTGGCCCTGGAGTAGGGAGGACCTAAGTTCAAATCCAGTCTCAGACACCTAACACAAAACTATCCATGTGACCTTGGGCAAGTCACTTAACCCCTATTGCCCTGCATTCCCCCCTCCAAAAAGAAAAAAAAAGAAAAAAAAAAAGAAATATAAGATCTCATTATGCTTATTGTTTGTTGATTATGAAAAATCATTTGATTTTATAGAACAAAATGCCACCTTACAAGTTTGTTGTTTTTATTTACAAGGTATGCCTCATGCAGACATTAAATTTGAGATTCTTTTGATGGCAGAAATACCTCTCTGTTCAAAGACCCTCTGATAATAAACATTGGGGGTAGGGGTGGGGGGTAAGCTCCTAAAGGAGTTTGGCTTGTCCATTAACACATGAATAACCAAATAAAGGAAGAATGTCTATTGCTCAGATTTCAACATCACTTGCACAGCTACCTTAGAAAATTACACATCATGCATATCTGGAACAGAAAGTACAGACTGACAAATTGAGCCCAAAGTTGAACAGGAAAAGAAGAGTGGGCTGAATTGCTTTTAGGAAAATGCAAAGGTCTTTTTTGGACCCCAAGTTTCCTGTGAAAGCAGAGGCCAATCTTTCTAATACTAACAATCTACTGGTACTGCTAAACAGCAGAAAGTAGTGGGACACAACTGCTTCTAAATAATAAAATTGAGTACTGAGCAGATGGTAATGGAGAAGCATGTGGTGTTTGCTAGTGGACTGTAACATATAAACAACTGAAAATTCTGATGAAAAGGTATAAAAAAAGTCAAGATAATGAAAAGATGAGCTGGTCATGTGGCAAGAACAAAGGATAAAAGTCAGCCAGCCTAATCTACTGATACCTCTGAAATATCAAAAGAAAGCAAAGAAGACTGCCACAATTGCTGGATGGAGCCTTTGTGACAGGATGTAGACAAAAGTCAGAGTGGAGGTAGATGACATAGAGGGGTTGCATTCTGCCTTGCTGGAGGGAACTCAAATGATTATATATCCATTTCTATATTTTAGGATTTGATAAAGAAGTTACGGTTACTAATGTGGGAATCATTCTTGAATAAGCTATCTGTATATGTCTGGACTATTAACTTGTTAGAGACAAAGATCAAGACATACAATTAAAAGAATAAAAACGAGAAGGTATAACATGCAACTAAAACAACTCTAATCTGATCTATTTCAATTAGCTGCTAATGCAAAAAAAGATTTCCTAAATAAGTTTCATAGATAGATATCAAGTCATTAACAAGGCCAAAGAACCTAGAAACCATTTCCAACACCAAAATGATCTACCTGCCAAATGGAAACATAGGAAAGCTAATGGCAGTTTAGAATATCAATTATGTACAAAACATGGAGAATGACAGATTATGAATAGTATTGAGATATAAACAGTAAAAAGTAGTGGATCAAAAAAATTCACAGAAAGTTTAGTGAAAGATTCAACTAAACAAGTCATCACAAGGGCATTTAAGGACAAAACTGGAAGAGGACAACAAAGAGAGCTCCTGGTAAGAGATTTTCTTTACCAATAAGAAATTGGTACATGATATTTTAATGAGAATAATTTACAGATGTATTGGGGGTTTCCTTGATAAAAGTATGGGAAGGGAACTAGCAAGTTTTCACAGACAATATTTCACAGACAATTTCACAGAGGATCATAAGTTTATTATCACAGAAGTGACTAAAAGGAAACAGAGAATACAAGATTCTACTGTGCTTACTGTTTGTTGACTGTAACAGTGAATTTTATCTTCAAGGTGTCCCATGCATATTTCCCATGTATTAAATTGAACAAGACTTCATAAAAGATAAAACAGAAGTAATACTAATATTATCTTCTCATTATTAGTTCTTATTATCAGTATTTAGCCAGATATGAAACAGGGATAAGCTTATTTAGCCAGATATGAAACAGGGATAAGCTTGCCAATGGTGTTTCATAACTGTCATGGAGACCAGACAAGCACAAAGTTCAAATAAAAAGGAATTCCCTATAGATGGTGAAGTCCTTTAGATGTTCCTTTTTTGCCAATGACATACTGACTATTATAAATATCCAAAACATGACAGGCTCTCCTTCATTCAAAAGAGTTTGACTTGACTATCTATCTACCCTGAAAAAAAAAAAAAAGTAAATGAAGAATGCCTATTATTGAGATTACAATATTCAGGAAGATGGTGAACCCATAGAGTTCATCTGTCAGTTAGTACATATGTCCTGGATAGACACTGAACAACACGTTGAGCTTACTGTACAGAACTATACCAGAGAGTAGATAGTTTACTGGAGCTTACTGTGTAGAATTATACTGAAGAGCTGACTGGAGTGCTGCAAAGAAACTATATAGATTTTTAATGATCCTAAGCTTTTCCTGAAACAAAAGATGGTATTTTTTTTTAAACACCAATATTCTTTTTGTGATGAGAGGCAGCTAGCAGGGTTTAAGTCCTGCCTCTGAGAGACTCTGGTTGTTATCCTAAGCAAGTTACTTCTATTCAGGATCCTAAGAAACTCTCTAAAGTAACTCCAAGAGAAAGTGCTAATTTGCAATAACAGAAAAATTCCTCATCAGGCACTCTGTGAATAAAATCACAGATTCAATCTGTCTAAAGACCCTCAAATTCTTCTAGTGATATTGAATACATACAAATTATGGAATGTGACAGTCTCCAAATAAGTGAAGTTGAAGATCACTCAAAGGCAATGAAAAGGCATATGGCTGGTGTGAGACTACAACATATAAAGAATCATGCAGAAGTAATGTAAGGATGGCATCAGAAAAATATATGACTAGAAAAAAAGACACGGGTTAATCACATAGCAAGAATGATGGATAACTGAAGGACTGTCTGTATGCAATCTAGTAGTCTAGTTTGACTAGAAGGTGTAATGTGAAATAAGACTGGAAAGGTAGGTGCAAAGGGTCTTAATTTGCCCGACTAAAAAGCCTGTATTTTATCCCAGAAGAGTAAGGAGCAAATTATAAGTTCAGGAAGTCAGGTCTGTGTCTTCTGAAGATTATTTTAGCATCTTTATGGGGAATGGATTGGTGAGAGGAAAGACTGAAATAAGGGAAACCAGTCAGGAGTCTATTGTAATAGTTCACAAACAGCTGAGGAGGGTTTAAACTATCATGGTGACTGTGGTCAGAAAAAAGGGGACAGAAGTTGTGCAGGTAGACTTTTCAAGACTCAGAAATCAGACATGAGTGGAAATGACACTTTCAGAGTTAGAAGGCCCTTAAAGGTCATCATATACAGACCAGTAATTGCTTCCACAATGAGGCTAGCATCCAGCCTTCAAATAATCTTTCCTTCCTCTCAACTCTCATAGCACTTTTTTGTATCCTCCTCTTCACAGAGCTCTTCTAATTAGTCTTAATAGTTATTTTTCATATTAATTACTTCCCCAACAAGACTGTAATAATAACTCATGTTTACACTGCTCTTTAGTTTCTTCACAATGGTAAACTTCTTAATGAGAGTCAAATAAAGCAGTATCCAAATGGGAATAAACTTACTTGAATAGATGATAGGAGGAGCAGGGACTGTGTCTTACTGTCTATACAGACCAATAGTACTATATTTCAATCAACTGAATTATTTAATATTTATACTAGCCCTGAAAAAGTGGAAAATTTTGATATTGTATATATGTAGCTGGAAGGTGGATGAAGAATAGGGAGATTATTTCCTTTTTACAGAATGAAGAATTGAAGGTTAGAGAAGTTAATGATTTATCTTCATGTCACACTGTGAAAACCTTTCCAGAGGAGAACCCATCATCACTTAATTTTCACTTTATATAGTGTGCCTTGGTCAATAGAAAGATGAAGAGATGTCATAGGTGACTGAGAGAAAAGAGTCAGATGCAAGGATGACTTTGAAATTTTGCTATTTATTTGCTTATGCTTCTTTATTCATAATTATATTCCAACAAATTTCAGCAAAAGATTAATTTAATTTTTAATTGAATTCAATAATATGCTTAAGCTAAAGGCTAAATGCTGATGAGTATCTGCAGCAAAGAGGGATAATTATCAAGTACGTAAATTATGCAGAATAAGGACTCCTCATTCATAGCTTTAAGAAAAACCTTCAAATATAATAGCCTCTGGTGAGTATAAGGAGCTCCACTACATGGTATAAAATGTCTTCTCAGGTTCCTAATACCCATAAAAAACTTTGAAAAAAGAAAGACTGCCCACAGGCTGACATGACTGAAAGAACTGAACAACAAGAACAATGTCCCTGGATTGTACAGTAGGGTTTAAGTAGGGAGTAGGGTGTAAAAATGTAGGAAGAAGTCAAGTTATAAAAGACAAAAAGAAAATTTTATAGGTGATCCATGACCTCAAGCATCATCTTTAGTCTCTTAAGGGATTTTGGGATCTGCCTACATTCTCACTTCATACTTAGTTTGAAGAATTTCCAGCTTTCCCACAATGCATACTAAGTGTTTACAGTGTACTTGGGGCTGTAGGAGTCAGGGGAAGAGCTCCTGATATCAGTGGATTTGGAGAAGGGGGAAACAACTCATCTTCCCATCAGATTGACAGGCATTAAATATGTTAGATAGTTTTAGTGATCATTTGAAGTACCTTTCTCCTCTTTCTGCTGTTTCTCCTCCAAATTTTTTTCGTCCCACCTTTATCATCTTAATTTCTTTATCATCCTTCTTTTCTTTCCA
>JAQQSW010018487.1:0-11231 GCA_028646575.1 Pseudocheirus occidentalis | reverse complement strand
TCTTCTCCTCCCCAGTTAGCAAAATCCACTGACCTTTCTCTTAGCCTTTTTTTCTTCTGGCCTGACAGATGTGGCAATTGTGCCTCCAGTGCAGCCGATCTGCTCTCCTATAGTCGTGGCTCCCCACCCGATGCACCAGGGCATGAGCCGGCTGGGTTTCTGCTGAGGCTCCCAGACTGCTGTGAAGAGCCCCGCCTGCTGCGCTGCCTGTAGCAACAGATGTGCTTTCTGTCTTGTGGAGAGTTTTGGAGCTTGAAAATCTGTTTTAGAGTCCCATTTTATGAGTTTTTTAGCGTGTTTGTGTGGGAGCTGTGGTGCTTTGCTGCTTCTATGCCGCCATCTTGGCTCCACCCCCCTGTTCTTCATTTTCGAAGAGGACCATGATAGCAGGAAGATGATGCCATGACTTGCAGGTGAATTGGATTTAAGTGAGGGAGGGCTGTGTAAAGTCACCAACCTCACTTTCTCCTCTAGAGCCATGTGGGTCCAGGGGCTAGATAAAGATCAGAACAACTGGAAATGGTCCAGGATACAGTGGCAGATGTTGGGCTTTTCAAACTAAGGTCTGAGTTCTAAAGTTGACTAAGGCAAGGCCTATTCAGTGATTAGGCCTGTTTAAGAAGTGGGTCAAGAGATGGCCCCTTTAATCCAAAAAAAGAAAAAAAGAAAAGAAAAGTAAAAGAAGAGAAAAGAAAGCAAACTGTGAGGGTAAACCCTCAAGGTTTCTGACAGGGAAACAATTATTATTTACTGTGTACCAACTAAGAAGTTGAGGGAAACGTTCACTAAAAACAAAAAAAAAATTAAAAAGGCCTACATAGTAAGGCACCACTAGTAAGAAACTTTAGTGTTCTTTATATCTTAATTTAACAAATTTAACCAAAAAGAAACAAGAGAGAAATTAGAGACTTGAACATGATATTGGAATACAATATGGGAATCTCAGTAAATGTACTTTATATATAAAATGTATTTTATAGGAATATGACAGATTTAACAATTGATCTTGTTCTATGGCATAAAGAACTATTACATTAATGGAGAAGGGATTCTAAAGTTATCATTTATAGAATATGAGAATAAAAATGACGATCAGTAAAGAAAATATGAGCAAAAGTTATAGATTTTAAAAACAATATACAAAATATTGACCATACTGAAGGCCAAAGAATTAAAAGAAAATTTTAAGATGTTAAAGAGAAAAATAAGAATGATCCACATGGAAAAATTCATGGGACTCAGCTTAAAGCAGTTGGGGAAAAATTTATACAGTTGAACATTTGTATTAACAAAATGAAAAAAGAAAGAACCAATGAAATGTATATCCAGTCAAAAAAATTAAAAAAACTAACAGATGAACAATTCCCAAGGAAACCCCAAAAGAAAAATTTGAAAACTAAAATCTCATAAACACTTTTTAAAAAGTTGTACTAAAAATATAACAAAGAGCTGGTATTTTAAAACACCAATAAAACTGACAAACTGTTAGCTAATTTGGTAAAAGAATAAGGAAGAGAAGAAAGTAAAATTACCCAATTTAAAAATGAAAAAGGAAAATAATAAATTAAAAGGAAATTTTAAAATGACCAGAAACTATTATAATCAATTATATGCCCATAAAACTTCAAATTTAAATGAGATGGATGAGAATCTACAAACACAGGAAGTGATAATCTAATAAATCCAATTTCAAGAAGATGAATAGATCAAGAAATAAATGATCTGCCTCAGAGAAAAACCACAAACTCTAGGACCAGCCAGATTACAAGTGAATCTGAGCAAACATTTAAGTCAAAAAAGAACCCCTTGTAATACAGATATCATTTTTGAAAATGCTAAAGAAAGAATTCTATCACACTTCTTTTGTGAAAAAAACGACATCCTAATTTTGAAACCAGGAATGGTTAAAATATAGAAAGAGAACTCCAGATCAATATAACTAATGAATATTGATGCTTAGTATTAAATATGGGTTCTAGGATGAACATAGGAATAAATAAAAAATTATAATGATTAAACATTGGAATCATTCCAATAAGATTAAAATGAAGCAAGAATTTCCACTATTTATCTTTTCATTTGATCTAGAATTTCTAGCTGTAGAAATAAGACAATAAAAACAAAGGATTAAGCATTAAGAAAGAGGAGGCAAATAAAAGTCTTCACTTGTCTATACTGTGTTACTTAGACAATCTGAAAATATCAAGATAAATGTCTATCAAGCTAATGAACAACTTCAGAAAAGTAGCAGGAAATAAAATAAGTCTACAAAAGTCATTACTGCCTTTACATATTGCTAGTAAAGGTAAGAATAATAGAAAGGAAAGAAATGCCATTTAAAATAACAAAGTCCACTAAATATCTGGTAGCTAAACTACCAGGAGACATATGATGCATAGGTAAAACTATGAAACAATTTCTACAGAAATTAAAGATGATATAAATAATTGGAGAGATAGTCATTGTTCATTGCTAGGCCATGCTAATACAATAAATGTGATTATACTATCCTAATCAATCCCCATATTTAATGCTAAACAAATTACAATACCAATGGATTACTTTATAGAATTAGTCAAACTAGTAACAATATTTTTATGGAAGAATAAAAAGTCAAGTACCAACACCCAAGGAAACAATGAAAAGAAGCAGGAAAGAAAGGGGAGCGATATTACTATATTTCAAATTATAAAGCAGTAATTCTTTCTGATGTCAGATTAAGTAAATAGAAAAGCAGATTCATAGAATAAGTTAGATAGGCAAGATTTAAAAGCAAACACACATTACAGTATAGAGTTTAATAAACTCCAAAACACAAATTACTAGCGAAGGAACTCATTCCAACAAAAACTTCAGAAAAGTTAAATAGCAGTTTGCATGGAAAAATAGGATTAGACCAGAGTCTTATACCATGGGCTATAATAAATTCCAGAGATAAATAGCCCTCTAAATATAACTAGTCACACCATGACCTAATTAGAGAAAGATAAAAAGTTTCATCTTTTTATTATTTTTTTAAATGCAACTACAGATGGGTGAAAATTCTTAACTGGCTGCAAAATATTGTTCAATATTTTCCCCTCATGTCTGACTCTTTGTGACCCCATTTTGGGGTTTTTGTGGCAAAAATACCATGGTAGTTCACTATTTCCTTCTCCAGCTCATTTTTGCAGATGAGGAACAGAGGCAAACATGGTTAAGTGACTTACCCAGGGTTACAAAGCTAGTAAGTGTCTGAGGAAAGATTTGAATTCATGAAGATGGATTTTCCTGATTCTAATCCCAGTGCTCTATCCACTGTGCTACCTACCTGCCTGGTTACAGGATGGAGAAAGAAAAAAAAAGACAACTATTTTATATTGATTACATACAAATAAAATGGTCCAAATAAAAAGATTGTGAGTGGAAAAAATTAAAATTATGTCTTTCATAAAATTGTAACATTACAAATCTATATGTAATTGAAACAAATTTATTGACAAAGAGCCATTTGCCAAAGATGCTGGTCAAATGGACTTTTGAAGAGAAGAAATGCAAACTATCAATACCCATTTGAAAACATATTCAAAATAGCTTATAATCAGAGAATGAATGTAACCTCTAAGACGTCCATCAAATTGGGCAAATATGAAAAAATTCAGAGTTTGTAAGCAGTGGTAAAGAAAGTAGCATGTGCAGATTCCCTCGTGGTTGAATCACGAATTGATTCAACCAATTTTGAGAGCAATATGAATTTATGCTACTGTTCAGAGCCTCCTACCCAGTGATCCAGCTGCTACACAAGGAAGTTATTAACAGGGAAAAAAGATCCAGTTATACAAATTGGAAGCAATATCTGCATCCAATGGTTGGCAAATGGTTGAATAAATTGTGTTATATGAATATAATGTAATATTATAGAGCCATAGGGAATATTGAATATGAGAAATTTAAACAAATCTATCAGGAACAGCTAGGTGGTGCAAGTGGATAGAGCACTAGCCTGGCATCAGGAGGACCTGAATTCAAATTTGACTACAGACACTTACTCACTGTGTGACCCCAGGGAAATCACTTAACCTTGTTTTCCCTAGTTCTTTTTCTGCAAAAAATGAGCTGGAGAAGGAAATGGCAAATCACTCCAGCATCTTTGCCAAGAAAACCCCCAAATGGGGTGACGAAAAGTCAGACACAATTGAACAATAGCAACAAAATCTTCTTTATTCCTTTTGCAACTCTCCTAAAGGTATAATTTTGCAGAAAAATTGCTGACTTGCATTAGTAGAGGGAATTTCCTTACCCGAGAAGCAAAGCCAAATCTTATCTCCCCTTAAACCTCCCATGGCATCATCTTCCTTCACCTTAATGAGTTAAGGACCTTGCCTCTTATTTTACCAGAAAACTTAAGACCATTTGCCAAGAGCTCTCTCTTCCCTGCTTCCACTCATCTCACATCAATTGGATATCTTCCTCTAGTCTCTTATCCCTGTCTCACTTTAAGGGGTGGTCCTTCTCTTTGCTGTGGCAAACCTCCACATGCAGTCCTGATCCCATTGGCTCCTCTTCTCCAACAGATTGCTCCCTCTGGCATCCTTACTCTTTCACTAGTCTTCAATCTCTCCCCTTCTAGTGTATGCTTCCTACAAACACACCCATGGCCCCTTCATCCTTAAAAACAAACAAAAATATCCCACAACCCACACTTGAGCTGACAATCTCATATATACTCCTCTGCTTCTCCTCCCCTTTGTTGCTAAACTCCTGGAGTAAGGCATGTAGACGAGGTGTTTCCTCTTCCTTTCTTATCACTTGATTCTAAATACTCTGCCTATTTACTGGCTTCCAACCTCATCGTTTGACTGAAATTGCTCCCTCCAAAGTTAGCAGTGGTCTTGGTTGTGAAATCTAACAGCCTTTTCTTAATCCTCATCCTTCACAATTTCTTTGTAGTTTTTGTTATTGTTGTTCATCTCCTGGATGCTGTATCCTCTCTGGATGTTTGCTCTTTACTGGTTCTTCTCCTAACTGCATGACTGTTCTTTCTCAGGCACCATCTTTATCCAGGTCACATTCGCTAACTATGAATGTCCCTTACGGCATGTCTTGGGCCTTCCTCTATGCCATATCCTTGATGATCTCATTAGCTTCCATGGATTCAATGATCAGCTCCATACAGATGATTCATAGTTATAAATATCCAGCCTGGTTCCATCTTGATGCTCCATCTTTTCTCCATGTATGGAACCAACAATTCATAATTCCTTTTAAGCTGTAAATAAGATTTAAAAAAATATCATGGGACTGGAATAATGGACTAAATCTAATAATGTGAAAAATTAAGAGAAACGAAAGTCACTTGGGTTTAAAAAAAATCTGTAAAAGCACCAGATGGGTGATACGTGGTGAAGTACATGTGAAAAGGACCTGAGGGTCTTAGAGGATGCTAAGTTCAAAATGAACTGACAATGAGACATGACAACCACAGAAACTAATGTGATCATGGGATCTTTTAAGAGAGACATTGGGTCCAGAGAAAGGGAGGCCATAAACAGCTCATCTATAGTCTGTTATGTTCAAGACAACTCTGAGGGGGCAATATGGAATACAGGAATATGGCAATATAGGAGGACAATGGATTATTATTTATAGTCAATGTACATTGCTAGGCAATGCTTATATAGTAAATATGATAATGCTACTTGACTTTGTCCCCGTAGTTAGTACTAAGCCAATCATAATGTCAATGGGTTGTTTTATATAATGAGCCAAAATAATAGCAACATTTTAACTTAGGGGAGTTTGGGGTTCAAATTCTGACTCCAACATTTTTTAGCTATATGCCCATGAACAACATATACACTTTCTGAACTGAAATTCTGCATTGTAAAGGTATAGGGGTAGGTACTCTAGAAGCCATTGGTATAGGGAACCCCAGTTGAGGAAATTCCCTTTACCAAGGCAGATTGTCACCTTCTATTCAAATGATTATTTTAGAGAGTTACCTGGAATACTGAGAGTGTTAAGTGACTTATCTAGTGTCACATAAAACCAGTAGAGTTCAGAGGTAAGAACCCAGATCTTACTGACTTGAATACCAGCTCTCTATCTGCTATATCATACTACCTTACTTCATTGTAAAACCTGGAAAATAATACTTGTGTCTGCCTTGCCGGGCTGTGGGAGACTTTATTACCTTTAAAACACTATGGAAACATGAGTTTTGTTATTATTGTATTAAATTCTAGGCTTTAGAAAAGACATGATTAACCAGAGTGATGCCAGAGGAGGGCCACCCAAATGGTTAGGAAACCATGTAATAAGAAGATCTGATAATGGAACTAGGGATATTTAGTCAGGAGAAAAGAAGACTTGGTCAGTGTAGGATGTTATTATTGGCTTTGAATATCTCATAGGATGTCACTTTGGATAGAAATAAGCTTTATTTGGTCTCAGAAGTAGTGCCCTTGGGTAGAAGGCTGTAAGGTTAATGGGATATAAGATCTTCCCCGGCCATGAATAGGTCTCACATGGAGCCCTGACAGCAGAGTCAATTAGGCTATGGGCCGCAGGGATCCCCACATCTTACCAATTAAGTGCTGATTTCCAAGCTTCTCTAAGCTTCACTAAGATGAGTCTTTGATTGGAAACAGTATATCTTATATTGCTTGGAGGAAGAGGTGTGGGCAGAGAGAGAAGCAGGAGGAGGGGAAAGCAGGAAGAGGGAAGAACTTGCCTAGGGGAACTTGCTTGTGGGTAGGCTTGATGGAGAGAATGCTTGTGATGTTGGTGCTTCTGGGACTGGTGATGAGTACCTTACTAAACCTTACTTTCTGGTTTCCTAATAGCAATGTCCCAAATAAATATTTTGATTTTGTCTTGGAGGAGGAGGATTTATTATATTTTGCATATAAAGACTTGGAATATGTATGCATATTCAAAGCAGCTGCTATGAATGCTTATATAGTAAATATGATAATGCTACCTGAGTTTGTCCCCATAGTTAGTACTAAGCCAATCACAATGTCAATGGGTTATTTTACAGAATTAGATACACCTAGGTATCTCATTGCTGTTAAAAAGGTATAGGGGGTCCGATTTTGTTTCCAAATAAGGAAAGACTTTTTAATAGAGTTGTCAAGTTCTAGCACAGACTGCCTCAGGAGGTAATGAGTTCCCCATCACTAGAAGATGTCAATCAGAGGCTGGTGATATTATAGAAAGGAATCTTGCTTAGGTATGGACTGGAATAGGTAACTTCTGGGGTCCTCCTAACTCTGAGAGTAGAAATACAATGCCTGACACAGACTTGGCCCTTTACCTAGTAGGTAATTGATTGAGGTCTATGACCTTCTAGGCTTGAATGTGTTCTGAACACACAGCAGTTTTCTTTGATGGTTTATCTCCTCTGTTCTCACCTCCAGCATCCCAGGTACAAACTCCTGTCAGTTCCCTTCCTGATATCTCTTTTGACATCTCCCTCCTCTTCTCTGTTTCCTTATGCCCACACTCCAAACTGTTGTTAACAGTCCTGTTTCTAGTCTCTCGACTTTTTCATCAATCCTATATGTACAATAAGGGTCATCTTTCTTTCTAATGCCCAGCTCTGGTGATGCAAGTGGTGGTGGGGGAAGTGCTCTCTCTTCTCAAAACTTCAGGGCTTCCTGAATTGAGTTCAAGCTCTTCAGCTTGGATTTCAAGGTCATCCCAATCTGGAACCACTCTTCCTTTCTAGATTTATCTTTTCCACAGCCAAAACAGACCATTCACCCTCTCCAGTTTATATCAGACTCTTTGCCTGCCCTGTGCTTTTTTTCTTACTTATCACCCTACCTAGAATGAAATTCCCTGTATAATCTTCACATTTTGAAATCATATCCAACCCCAAATAAAATATCACATTCTGTAGGGTGCCCTCTCTGATTGTCCTGGTCAGATAGGGTATTTATTTCCTCTGACCCCATGGAATACTTTGTTTTCCTTTCAGGTTTTTCTATAAGATTCTTCTCTTTAATGAATTGGATCACCCTCTGTTCCTGCAGCTATCATATTGGTAGGAGCCCCTCCCCCACTCCAGATGTGGGTTGTGTCCCCCACCCTTTCCCACACTGGTAGGAGCCCCATATGTGCAGTGTGTTATCTATTCAGGTTCTGGAAGAGTTGGAGAGAATTCAGGGAAACAAAAAAAGAGCAAAGCCCACCCTGGGGGGGAAACAGCTATGTGAGCTACAAAAAAAAGGTGACTGGGGGATGGTCTGAATAAAGATCTTGTTTCATCTGAAACAGTTCCATGGCCTTGGCAGCCGTTACTAATAAGGATGTTAACAGGACTTTACACCTTGTATCTGAGGGCCTCAAAACCCTTTTGAAATAAATGAGTGTCAGCTAGACAAAGCAGGGGTAGTGTCTCTGGTCTGTGCTGTAGGAGGCCTTCATACAGTAGATGTACTACTGAGCTTGGAGCTAGGAAGAACATTTGAAGTACAAACTTAGTTGTTAATCAGTTCCTCAGCTACCATGGGAGATTAAAGAAAAAGAGAAGGCTGGTTTCCTGTCCTTGATAGGCTTACAATCAAGCGGGGGGAGACAAAGCTAGCACACAGGAAACAGAAACGATAGACTCCTAGAATCTCAGAGCAACTTTGGGCTTAGCATAAAGGATAATTTTAATTCATTTGTTTGTTCACTCATTCACTCATTCATCCATCCGTCCGTCCGTCTGTCCATCCATTCGTTCATTCATTCATTCAATATGAATAGGGTACAATAGAAAGCTCTAGACCAGGAATCAGGAAAGATCTGAGGGTGGATTCTGACTCTGACCCTCACAAGGTTGAGTGACTATGGGCAGTCCACTTAGGGTCTATGAAGCTCAGTTTTCCCATCTGTAAAATGGGGACAATGGAACCTATATTTTATGCCTATTAGGACTGTTTTGAAGAAGTTTCTTTGTAACCTTTGGGCACCATGTAAATGTAAATACTCAATTCAACAAACATTTATTAAACACCTAGTCTCTGCAAGGCATTCTGCCTTTCTTTAATGGATGGAGCATTAAGAAGGTGGGGGGGGGGAACAAGCATTTATTAAATGCCTACTATTATCTTATTTAATCTTTACACAACCCCAAGAGGTAGGTGCTTTTTATTGCCATCATTTTATAGTAGAGGAAACTGAGTCAGACAAAGGTTGCCTTGCCCAGGGTCACATAACCAGTAAGTGTCAGAGGCTGGATATGAACTCGAGTCTTCCTGACCATGGTGCAGTGGATGGATCACCAGTCCTGTAGTCAGGAAGACCCGAGTTCCAATCTAACCTCAGACACTATGTCTGTGTGACTCTGGACAAGTCACTTAACTGTTTACCTCAGTTTCCTCATCTGTAAAATAAGCTGGAGAAGGAAATGACAAACTATTCCAGTATCTTTGCTAAGAAAATCCCAAGTGGGGTCATGGAAAGCTGGACGTGACTGAGATGACTGAACAGCAACAACACCCTCTCTTCTAGAGCCTAGATATTCGTAGATTCATAGTGGGTTTTAGACTCAACGAGGTGTCAGGCCTGGAGTCAGGAAGTCTCATCTTCCTGAGTTCAAATCCGACTTCAGACACTTACTAGCTGTATGACCCTGGGCAAGTCACTTAACCTTGTTTGCCTCAGTTTCCTCATCTGCAAAATTAGTAGGAGAAGAAAATGACAAACCACTCCAGTAGCTTTGCCAAGAAAACCCCAAACAGGGTCACAAAGAGTGGGACATAGTTGAAACAACTGAATTAACGAAACAACTACTTCCTGATTCCAAACCAGCACTTTTTCTCCCTTCCTGCCTAAACTACCTTCAAGTAGTGAGTTCCCCATCACTGATAGCATTCCCAAAGGGCACTGGATGACAGCCTTTCAGGGAACCCACAAAGATGAGTTATACAGTAGGGAGCGGGTCAAGCTAGGTGACCTTTTGGGTTCCTCCCAGCGTCGAGCATCCGTGAGTCTGTGAGCCCTCCTCTCCTCCAGACACAGCAGTACTTGGCACCATTCAGAGGTGCTGGCAGATGAATCCCATTCTCTCATTATCTTAATGAGCAGATAAACCAACTGCTGGTATGAGGAAGGGTGAGGGGGTGTGAATGCAAGTGTCAGCAAAGCTAGTTTCTGATCCCAGCAGGTTTTTAAACACGTCACCCTGATAAACTGTTTGTCACATACTTACTAATTCTCAAGGAGCTGCTGGTGCTTCTCAAAATGTCAGTCTTGGTGATAGAGAAGCCCGAATCTATGCTCTTTCACTGGGATTCCTTGCTTCAGCTGTGGTCCCTCTTTACAGTGGTCAGCTAGAAATCTAGGATGGAATTAGTGAGGCTAAATTTCCAGGATGTCTCTATTAGTGGTACAATGGACAGAGAGCTGCCCCTGAATTAGGAAGACCCAGGTTCAAGGCCAGGCTTTTACACACATGCTGGTGGTGTAGCCCAGCCAATCTGCAGAGGTAGAGGAATTTTCCTTACCGGTAGTTACCTACCCCAATGAAATCATGGGTTTTGTGCAAAGAAACAAATTAAATATGTGAATATTAAACTCCTACAAAAGTCATTCTCCAGTACCTTGTGATGTGTAGGCGGCACTAGGTTTGTGGAATCATAGAGTCGGAGGGACTTTTTATAGCTTAATTAAGTCAGCCCCCTCATGTTGCAAATGAAAAAATGAATGTCCAGTGAGGTTAAGGGAATGGCTGGGGGTTGCCCAGTTTGTGTTTGGGTCTGAGGGGGTCAAACACAGATCTTTCTTATTCCATGTCCAACCCTCTGCTAGTCTACTATATGACACTCTTGTTCAAAGTCATGCCAGGGAGCACAAACTCAACTAGATAATCAGTTAGGTATGGACAGGGTCAAGAACCAGCCTAGCTAAATGGGGACATTATATCTCATAGACAAGGGAACCAATGAGTGAATCTCTCTCCTTCCCTCCCTCCCCCTTTCCTTCCCTCCTTCCCTCCTTCTCTCTCTCTCTCTTTCTCTTTCTCTCTCAGTCTCTCTCTCCCTCCCTCCCTCTTTCCCCCTCTCTTACTCTACTCTCTTCCCTCTCTTCTCCTCTCTTCTCCCCTTTTCTTTCTTTCTTTCTTTCTTTCTTTCTTTCTTTCTTTCTTTCTTTCTTTCTTTCTTTCTTTCTTTCTTTCTTTCTTTCTTTCTTTCTTTCTTTCTTTCTTTCTTTCTTTCTTTCTTTCTTTCTTTCTTTCTTTCTTTCTTTCCTTCTCTCCC
>JAQQSW010018486.1:0-11231 GCA_028646575.1 Pseudocheirus occidentalis | reverse complement strand
ATGCTTTGATCCTTTTTGTCCACAAAAAAGGATTCTAGAGTTTTATTGCTGTTCTTATTTTGCTTCCCGTTCCTCATGTTGGCCAGTCTATTAATTGATTGTTTTTTTTTTAGCTTTGTGAAACTCTCCTTCCAGGGGGGAAAGCTGTGTTCCAAATCGCTGGTGTTTTCCCAGCTGCTGGAGCCCCCCTCGGCTTTCTCTTGCTGAAAGCGCTCCCCAGGACCACCACCCAAGACCACGATCCACATCCAGGCCGCTGAATGCAAGAGCACTTTGCCCTGATCAATCAACTCAGCCCCACTGTGGGGTCCACTGCCCGAGGGCTCTAAAGCAACCCAGTGGGGGCAGCTGCTGGTTACAGCCATTCCTGCCCTTCCCCCACTGCTTCCTTGCCCTGGGGGCAGATTGGCCCAACTGCTTTTCCTCCTCTAATTTAGCTTGAAAGCTTCACTCACTTTCACTGACTGCTAATCCTGACTTGCTAGATGTGAAGATTGCTGGAGGTGCTGTAGATCTTCTCTGAAGTAGACTCAGGCTGTGGCTTGGGAGGCTCCACTCATTAGGTTTTGGGCTGGGCTTGCCTCGGCTCCCCTCCTGTTGCAATGAGCCCCACCTCCTGAACCGCCTTGAGCAAGAGATGTGTTTTCTGTATTTTTTTTGAGTTTGAGAGACCTAGAATTTGTTCAGAGTCATATTTTATGGATGTTTAGGGTGGCTGTGTGGGAGCTGCAGAACCTTGCTGCTTCTACGCCACCATCTTGGCTCCAGTAAGATTTTTTTTAATCTTTTAAAAGCTATTTTTAAAATTAAAATTTACTTTTTTCCATTTATAAAGCATTTGTCATCTCCTCCCCAAACCTGCTCTGGAAAATTAAAAAAAAACCAGCAACAAAAACCAAAACTCTTGTGATAAGCATAGTAAAAACGCATTCCCATGTTGTGTGTACATCAGAAAATATGTTTGGCATTCAGCACATCAGTCTGTCACCTCTCTGTCAGGTTGTGGATAGCACTTCTCATTGTCAGTTCTCTGAAATTGTAGGCGATCATTGAGTTGATCAGAGTTCTTAAGTTTTTCTAAATTGTTTTTACAATGCTGACATTATATTACAAATTGTTCTCTTTCTGCTTACTTTACTCTGTATCAATTCATGCAGGTCTTCCCAGGTTTCTCTGAAAGTGTTCTTCTCTTTCTTTTTTTAACTGCACGGTATTTTTCCATTATATTCTCATGCCAAAATTTGTTTAGCTATTCCCTATCTGATAGGCGGCCTCTTATTTTTCAGATCTTTGTTACTACAAATAGACATGCTATAAATATGTTTTTACATATTGGACCTTTTTTTCTTCTTCAGACTCTTTAGGGGTATAGGCCTAGTAGTATTATCATGGGGTCAGAGTATATCCACAGTTCAGTAACTTTTGGGGTATCATTCTAAATTGCTTTCAAAGTGTCTCTACTATTTTACACCTCCAACAAGAGGGCAATAATGTGGCCATTCCCCCCACCCCACATCTCTTCCTACATTTGTCACTCTTCTTTTCTGTCAACTTTTCCAATCTGATTAGTGGCAGGTGAAACCTCAGAGCTGCTTTAATTTATATTTCTCTAATTATTAGTGATTTAAAGCATTTTTATATTTCTGTAGATGGCTTGGATTTCTTCTTTTGAGAATAGCCTGTTCATAGTCTTAGGCCATTTATTATTTGAGAAATGGTTCCTTTTTTAAATCAATTCCTAATATATTTTTGAAGTGAGACCTGCATCAGAGAAACTTAGTACAAAGATTTTCCCTCCCAGTTAATGATTTCTCTTCTACTCTTATCTGCATTATATTTGCTTCTTTAGGGAAAATTTTTACATTTTATGTAATTGAAAGCATTCATTGTATTTTCAGTAATTTTGTCTATGCCTTGTTTGGTCACGGATTCTTCCCTTATAATAATTAGGAAAAGTAATTTCTTTATTGTTCATAATTTGCTTATGATGTGACCTTTCATATCTGGGTGATATATCCATTTAGAGATTTTCTTAGTATGTGAGGCATTGGTCTAAAACCCAAGGGGGTTCTGGAGCCAGCTCCTTCCTATATGGAGAGACAGTTGTTAAATTTTCCATTTGAGCATTTTCCGTTTACCTTGGAAATTGGTAAATAACAAAATACCAAAAATCAAGACTTGATTTATTGTATTGTTAATTATCCAGGCTTTAGAAAGTAGTGGAGAAAATAATAATTCAAATTAAACTTAAAAGTATGTTAAGCATACATTTTTCCCACCCCAGTCATTGTTAAACATTCACTTATCACATCCCTGTCTAAACCTGATTTTGCCCCACTGCTTTCAAGTTTTCCTATAAATTTTTGTCACATAGTGAATGTTACCCTAGTAGGAAATATCTTTGGGTTTTTTGTACCTAATCTATTGCATTGATTGACCTCAGATTTTACCTAGTATCGAATCATTTTAATGGTTACTGCTTTGCAGTATAGTTTGAGATCTGGTACTCCTCCCTTTTCCTTTTTGCTCTCATTCTTCCTTTAATATTCTTGAACTTTTCCCCTTCCAGATGAATTTTTTATTATTTGTTTCTAGTTCTGTAATGGAATACTTTAGTAGCTTTATTGGTATGCCATTGAATAAGCAAATTGAACTACGTAAGCATTTTTCTTTTTATCATCTTGGTCCTATCTGCACATAAGCAATTATTTTTTATCCAATGATTTAAATATTTTATTTAAATAAACAGTATTTTTGTTGTAGTTATGGTTTCTGTGTATCTTGTTTGGCAAACTCCCAATTGTTTTATATATTTTCAGTTATTTTAAATGGAATTTTTCTTTCTAGATCTTCCTGCTGGATTTTATTGTTAATATGCAGATTTATTTTACATCCAGTAACTTTGTGGTAGTTTTTAAAAATTGTTTCAATTACTTTTTTTGATTGACTCCCTAGGTTTCTCAAAGTATACTAATCATATCATTTTCAGAAAGTGAAATTTTGTTTCTTCTTTACCTAAGCTTTTCTCTTAATTTTCTTTTCCATGTTTTATTGCTATCATTATTTAGAAGATAATGTTTCAGCCACCCACACTAGAGACACAAACATCTGGATGATAACACATACTGCCTAGATTAGTCTGCTAACGCACACACGCATATCACATGATGGCATTACTTCATCATATGGCACTTATATGCATATATATGTACACACACACACACACATATATATATAATATCCTACAGTATATGCAACCCTGTATATACATATGTACACAGAGAGAGATGGTCCACTTTGATCTCTTTGTCAGAGGATTTTTTTTTAAAATCAGCACATAGACATAGTTGAATCTTATATTCTCCAGGCCTGTCAATCGATTGTGTGGCTATAAAGGTGTGGTGTGCTCTAAACTATTATCTGTGAAAATTTTGTTTCTTCCTGTTCATCTTAAGTAAGTATACTGCAGAAATATGCATTTCATAAATATTTTTAGGGATGATACCGTACATATATGGAGGTCAACTTCTTATTTTTTATAATAGTAATCTTTGTGAACTTTTTCATTTTTCTTTAAACCATTCTCCTAAAATATCTTAAAAACTGATTCCCAAGTACCTTTACAATTTGGTTACCTTCGACATCCATTTTATCATCTATATGTATTTGGTCAGACCTACCTGTCCTCCCTGACTTTGCCTTCTTGCTGGGTCATTCATCCTTCCTAACATAGTCCATCCATTACTGAAATAGTTGACTTTTAATGTGCTGGTTCTGCTATTATTGCTAGTGAAAAAGAATGCCATCAGATCTAGTCCATTTCACATTTCTTTGTTATCCCTCCTTACAGCTTAATCTTCATTCTTTCAGAATGGTCTGGATTAAGTATTCATAGCAAGCTCTTTGCAGATGCATTTTCTTCACACTTCCTTCTTGCTGTTTCATAAGTCAATACTGCTCATAGACTTCTGTCATCTTCCTGCATGCTAAGGCATCTGGTGGTACAATGGATAGAACTCTAGCTGTGGAGTCAAGAAGACTTAAGTTCAAATCCATCATCAGGCTCTTACCATATCATGACCCCGAGTAAGTAAGTTATCCTTCATTTGCCTCAGTTTCCTTATCTGTAAAGTGAAGACAGTCATTGCATCTACCTCTCAGTGTTGAGAGAATGAAATGAAATAATATTTCTGATGGTCTTTTCAAACTTTAAAATGCTATATAGAACTTATTATTTTCTTTAATATTGTTTTTCTAATATCTTTGCACTATATGCTAATGTTACCTTTGGCTGCTTAGAAAGAAGGGTAAAGCACCTGCTAGTCGAGGTGCTAGTTCTAGATTCTTTTGGAATCTTTACTGTAATAACTGCTTTACAGGAGAAAAATTTTTCTACAGAATTATAATAGCCAAAGTCAGTATTATTATGCTTATTCATTCCTTGTGCTAATCTTATCCAAATCCAGTTTGATTTAAGACCAAAATATATTGTTAAGGGATATAGTTTGAAACCTTTAAAAATTTTTAAAAAATATCTTATAAAATAATGCACTTGAGGTAACTATATCCAAAATTAATCAAAGTGCCTTCCTGGGCCACTTTTAACCAAGCAAAGCAAACAGTTATTCAGGAGGTAGAATCTTTTCTTTTGTTTTTTTTGAAATTTATTTCAGAATTTATACAACATTTGGGATTCTTGGCAATATATTTGTGTCCCATCAATGATTAGGTATGTAATCTAGGAAGAAATTTATTCTAAGGGCTCTAGTTACTGGAAAGTAATCAATATTTATACAAAACTACCCAATTAAGAAATAAAATTCAAGAAGTAGGCTGCTTACAGATGATTACAGTTTGTCTCGGATAACGATACAAATGTTGCGTCAGCTGTCTTCATCCGGACTGGTGCACTAATGACCAAATGAACGCTGCTTTATGTCGTCCTTTACTAATGATGAGAAGAAAATACTGCTGAAACAAAACCAATCGTGTTTATTCCGGCTTTGAATTTATATGGCATTTTTTTTCCTTTTTAAAATCAATCTGTAGTAAAACTCAGTTCATGTTACTGTGTTAACCATGTCTACTTGATATATATATACATATATACTTTGAGTTTTGCTGCTTTTGATGTGTATTTTTGTATGAATCTCTAAGCTGTGGAAAAAATGGGTTGACGAAAGAAATATATAGGTGGATAGCCTAAAATGACCAAAATGATTACTGTTCAAATGTATGTTAATATCTGTTATACCAGCTATGAACATTTACTCAACACATAGTTAATGAATACATATTATACATATCCAACTATGCAAAACTATGGGGAGACAAAAATATAACACATAATTGGTACTTAACCTTGGCTTTGAAGAATGAGTAGAGTTCTACTAGATCATGGATGGAACTCTTTAGAACTCTTACATGGAAAAATTGGTGGTCAGAGAATATGGAGGACTGAAGTAGCAAGGTAGGGCTGAGTGAAGACCTCATAGGTAGGGGAAATCGTATGAATAAAAGACAGAGATGGAAACATATATAACATAATTTGAGAACAAGATGCTGATTTCAATGGATTGGGAGGTTTGTGAACAGGAATAGTAGGAAAGAAAAATTTACAGAAGAATAAGATGCTTGGACATTATCCAAGAGGTAGTAGAGTAAGGAAATTGTCACATATGTTATTACATTATGAACTGGTGTTTCCAAGATATTAATCTGGCAGCAACAGGTAGGATCAACACATTAAAATGTCTCCTAGACCTAGAGGGTCCCTCCTCTGGGATTTTCCCAACACTTTGGTTTTATTCTATTTGTATTACAATGCATGGCTAGAATTGGGATGATTTAGGTTTTTTTTTTAACTTTTAACAAAGTTCCAGGAATTAGGCAACTAGTTCATGGTTATACCAAAGTTAGTGATGATACCTTGACTTAAGTGGGATCCTGTTTTCTCTTGTGCATCCTGAAATGAGAAGAGGTTCATAAGTGAATTCAATCCTGTTGAAAACTTTTTCCTAGAATGACAAACTCAATGTTGGTCAGTTTTCACATAAACTAGTTACTTTAGAGAGAAGCAGTTAGGGTGGAGAGAGTGTGGGTGAAGCTCTTTTTTAATAGTGAGAGTAACCTTTCACAGATTCAAGAAATCCAAGTGGGCTTCTTTTAAATGAGTGGTTCGCCTCAAACCCATTGGTGCTCTTTGACATGGGCCTTATTTCCAATTTACACACTCAGTTAAAATCCTGTGCTTGCTTCTTTGCTTGCTTGATACTTGTTCTTATTCCACTGATGTATCAGGACATCTTATCATTTTGTGTAGTAGTAATATGACTTTATTGAGCAAGTTAATCAAACTCAGGCTTACCTAGATATACACTGGACTTTTACACTTCAAGCTAGTAGTCATAAGAGGAAAAAAAAGTTCCACAGCCATAATGGTCTTGAGAACGATCATAGGTCTGTAGGATTTAGAAGTGGGATAGAAATGATTGCTTTGCTAGTCTAACCCCATCATTTTACAAATAAGAAAAATCAAAGCCCCACTAGAGTGAATTGCATTGCCCAAAGTCACACAGGGAGTAAGTAAAAGTACTAAAGTTTTCAGTCAAGTCATGTGGCTCAAGATTAAGTGTCGTTCCTACATTTGGTCATACTTTTTGAGCACAGACTTCTTGGCCCCTTCCTTCAATAAACTTGATCCTATAAAGGTCAATTCAATTCAACAAACATTTATCAAGGAACGACTATATACAAAGCACTTGCTAAGTGCTATATTTTTTTAAAAGACCATTTTAGCATCTTGGACTGAGGGCATTTCTGTGACCTTATGGTTACAGCTTTCTTCTTTACCTGTTGACCCTTGGTAGCCACTATTTTTCAAGTAAGACTCCTTTTAGATAAGAACGAGTTGTAAGACAAAAAAAGCACAGAAGGCTTTGCTGTAAAACAGTTTGCTTCTCTTCATGCAAACTAATAAATGACTTTTACTGAGAAATCTCAATTCAAAAGATTCTAGTAGCTATCACGGGTCAGTTTACAGTGATGATGATAACTCTGTATGTGTATCGAGCACTTGCACATACATCCCCTCACCTCATCCTCAAAACAAACTGGCAGGTATAGGAATTGCTTTGGTGTTTCAGTCTTATTTGTACCAAATCACTTTCAAGAAAGGTCACTTGTGGCCATTATCAAACATCAGATCAGTTGTAGATAATTACTATTTATCGTTACTCCGTGAGGAATGTCTGAAATTTTTGTTCTTCCTGTCTACAGAAAATGAAAGAAAAAAAGGCAACGTTAAGGTGGAAGAGATATTTTGTGTGTTTTCATTGAATAGAACATAAACAGCTTTTTTTTCCCTGAGGGGTCAGGAAAGGGAGGAGTGAGAGGATAGCTTGAGGGAGTGAGAGGTTTCTTTCAGAGAGTGACTAGATGTGGGTTTTCCTGTAAACAACAGGTAGTAAGCCAGTAGATTCTGAGAAATTGAAGACTATAGGGAAAGGAAATGATTCACTTGTTACCTTTCTGAATGAAGGAAATGAGAAGTAATTAGATCAAGGGTTCATGTGAAAGGCTGTTGGTCTAGATCAGTGGTTCTCAACCTGTGGGTCATGACCCCTTTGGGGGCCAAACGACCCCTTCGGGGGTCAAACGACCTCTTCACAGGGGTCACAGGGGTTGCCTAAGACCATCGGAAAACACATATTTCCAATGGTCTTAGGAACCAAGACACTGCTCCTCTATCCGTCTCCAGGTGGACCCACTCACATGCAGATACGCCCACATACGAGTATTAAAGGGTCACAGCATTAGGAAGCTTGAGAACCACTGGTCTAGATGAAGAGAAGAGTCACATCTGCATCAGAAAATAAAGTAAAGAGAGGGGAAATGTAGGGAAATGTCAATATGTAAAGTAAAAGATGAGGAAAAACTCATAGGACCTTAAAGAGAGCCTGGACCATTAGTTTTACTATCCATAAGAAGAGACTGAGGCTTAGAAGCATGACATGACTTCTCCAATGTCACAGAGGTAATTGGGAACAGCACTGAGCTTGGAACCTCTCTTTTTTCTCACTGGCTTTTCTAACTCCATTATTCTGTGATTACCAATTTTACTACTACCTAATGAAAATTATTAAAATTAATTCATGTTTATACTACTATATTAAAATTAATTTCTCATTATTTCCTTATTCAAAGCATCTTGTAAAATAACGTTTGTTCAATATGACAAAAAGTAAGCATTTCATGATTTATGAAAATTAACCAGTGAATTTTTTAGATACTTCTCAGATAGCTTTTCAGAATTATGAATGCAAAATTATATTCAGAAAAGAAAATATAATCAATGCAGCTCCATGATCCTTTACATCTCCTCATGCACAATAATGTAAGGGCATATGTGTAACTGAATTAAGTCATGCATGAAATGTTTTAAGAAAAACATAAAAAGTGCTAGCTTTTTATTAATGACTTCTATGATTTCTTTCTTTATTCTTTAACTCTTGAATAATTGATGCATTTTCATGGATTCCACTTGTTAGTTCCTGATTGTCAGTGTTGGAGGACTCTACTAAGTGATTGATGAGCTTAGTTGACTTGTAGGATAATTGGTGAAACTCAATATTGAGTCTGTATTCCCTTTATAGATTGATTGGCTCATGTAAATGAACTTTCATTGCTGCTGGTGTTGAATGAATAACTTTCTTCTGTTCTTTTCCTTTTTCAATGCAGCAATTACTAGATTTTCATCTGTATACAAAATTAGCTATTCCAATATGTTGCAACTAAATTGAAGGTAAAATTTTATGGTTTTGTCCGAACCATGTTGAACTTCCTTTGTGATAGCTGAAATTAAATGAGGAAAGCACCTTAGGAATGAAGAGTCTGGAAAATTTTCATGGAGCTTCCACCTTTTAGGGTAATCTGAAGCATTTAAGACTTTATTAGTATTCTTATTTAACTGAATAGTCCCACTACACTTTATGATATTTTTTGAATTTGTAATATCTAAATCTAAAAATATAGGCATTTCCCATCTACCAATTATACTAAATCTTTAAAAAATTGGTTTTTTTAATTTTGGGGATATGTGCCTTTTATCTTTAGGGATGAAAAATAGTTTTAATAGCTAATGGTTCAGGTCCTCCCAATGAATAATGATTTCCCTAGGAGAGTTTTAGATTCTTTTGGAATTGGCAGTTACCCTTGCAAGCCATATGAGTAAGAGTTAATATACAAAAGGCATAATTGTCTAAATTGTTGTCAGTAGATATTCACTCAAATTACTACAAAGGTGAAGACATACCAGAAGGTGAATAAATAGACTATGAATGAATTGGTGAATGGCTCAGGTTTTAAAATAAGAATGAATATTCGTATAAAATAAAATTGAAACAAAAAACTAGGTTTGAGCATACTTTAAAAATAGTAGTCACTTTTTTCTGTCTCAGTAAGACTAGTCTCTCTCCTAGAAAAGAAGGTAAAAGGACTTAAAGAATTCTTTTTAAATCTCTAGGTAGTCAGAGAATATGGAATATTCCTTTAAAAATATGGCAGAAGGACTTAAAGGCACAAACAAACAAACAAATTACAAGATCCTGTGTATTCAGTTTTCAGGAATATTAAAGCTCAAAATTAACTGAGACTGTCCTCAAGATTATGCTATATGCATAATGGTCCCAGAGAAAAGAATGCCTCCTTTTTTGTGTCAGAGAGGCTTGGGTTTGCTAGGGCACAATGCTGGATAGAGAGTAATTGTATTGGATAATTTTGCTCAATTACTTTGCTTTGTTACAAAGGACAGTCGATATGCAAAAAGATAAAAAAGGAAAAGGAAAAGGACTTTTATGTACAAAATATTTATAGCAGCTCTTTTAGTGGTAGAAAAGAATTGAAAATTGAGGGGATATCCAACAATTAGGGAATGGCTGAACAAGTTGGGGAATATCATTGGAGTATGATGGAATACTGTCATGGTATTATAAGAAATGAGCAGGATGTGCTCAGAAAAACCTATAAAGACTTATTTGAACTGATGTAATGTGAATGAGAGAACCAGGAGAACAGTGAACATAGTAACAGCAATATTGTATGATAATCAGCTGTGAATGACTTAGCTATTCTCAGCAATGCAATGCCAAAACAATTCTGAAGGATTTATAATGGAAAAAACAAATGCTATCCATTTCCAGAGAAGGAACTAATGAAGTCTGAATTAAGATTAAAGCATACTTTTTAAAACTTCCTTTCTTTTACTTTTTCTTTTGTCTGTTTTCTTTCACAACATGACTAATATGGAAATAGGTTTTGCATTATGGCACTTTTACAACCTATATCAAATTGCTTGCCTTCTGAAGGAAGGCGGGGGGGGAGGGGAAGGGAAGGCAGGAGAATTTGGAATTTAAAATTTCAGAAAATGAAGGTTAAAAATTGTTTTTGCATGTAATTGGGGAAAATAAACTATTAAATAATCTTTAACACAGAAGAAGATTTATTCTGGAAGGATGTTTTTTTTTCTCATAAATGACTATGATAATAAGGTAAGAGGCATCAGTAAAATATGATTATCCCATAGATAGAAAGACTAAAGAACTAGAGGTATTTAGCTTTGAAAATAAAAGACTTGAGATGATAGGGTAGGGAATATACATGGCAAGTGTTAGCTTTCTTCAAATATTGAAAAACTTGTCACATGGAAAAGGGAATAAATTTATTGTGATAGTCCCCAGAGGGTAGAATTAGAAAGAATGAGTAGAAGTTAGAAATTTAGGTTTGATGTAAAGTAAAATTTCCTACCATATAGAGCTTTTTAGAAGTGAAATGGAGCTCTTTGGAGACAGTGGCTTCTCCCTCACTAGAAGTATTTAAGCAAATGCAAAATAGATAATCTTGATTGCATCAAATTGAAAAGTTTCTGTACAAACAAAGCTAATGTAACCAAGATTAAGAGTGAAGTGGGAAATTGGGAAAGAATATTTACAACTAGTGTCTCTGATAAAGGCCTCATTTCTAAAATATACAGCGAATTAAATAAAATTTACAAGAATGCCAGTCATTCCTCAATTGATAAGTGGTCAAAGGATATGAACAGGCAATTTACAGAGGTAGAAATTAAAGATATATTTACGCACATGGAAAAATGCTCCAAATCACTATTGATTTGTGAAATGCAAATCAAAACAACGTTGAGATACCAAATCTCACCAGTCAGATTGGCTAAGATG
>JAQQSW010018485.1:0-11232 GCA_028646575.1 Pseudocheirus occidentalis | reverse complement strand
AAAAAACTTTACTATGGGAACAATATTCATTCAAGTTCTGCTAAAACAATGGGCTTTCCCTTGATAAAAATTTGGTGGGAACTTATGCACTATCATTTTTTTTAAAGTGTAAGGCATCCTAATTACTCTCAATACCTCAAATGTTATAGAAGGTAAGATCCTTGCGAAAACGTTTCATTTTTATCTTCACATTCTCAACATCTGGCATAATGAATTAATAGATTAAAATTGCACTATTGCTGTTGAAATGTTCTATATACTCTCTATGTACAAATGCATATGTATGTATGTGTATATGCACACACATTACATACATATACTTGCAGACATACATATAAAGAAAGGGAAAGTGTCATAGGGTACATACGAAACTTAAATATGGTCCTATAAGAATATTATCAAATGTACTACTAAAGTTAAGACTGAGTTGAAGTTGGAAAAGAAATCTAACAGTCAAAAGAAAAAAATAGGATTTTTTTAGTGATTATCAGGGAAAGAGAAGGACTAAAGTAAAGGGAGGTCCACTGAGAGAAGAAGAGAGGAAGCATTCCTTTTTGTTATGTATAGTATTAAAAAAATAGATGATTAAGAAAACATGACTGATATCAGTTTTGTTTTCTTTTTTCTTCTGATGTTGTAAGCAAACCAAAATCCCAGATCATTACATACCACATGATTTGTAGTCCACAATTAAGCCCCTTTATGCTTTTGTTTCAGTTTTTGTCTCTATCTTACACCCTGTAATAGCTAGAAACAGCTTAAGGCATAGTTCTGGCTAGTACACAAGGTGTAGTCCCCTAAACCCCTCCTTCCTTAAATGAGCATTCTGTATATTCTCCCTGAATCATTATACTGCACAAGGTTCAACCTAGGGTTATAGTGCAAAACTCTCTTATGTAGAGACCACCCTATTCTCTTCTACTGACCAGGCAGGTTCCCCACACCCTTCACCGAGAACATGAAACTGGCACGTTCTGGGGAATTCAAGTCCCACTTACCCCATGACCCTTCACTCTGTCCTGGGAAACTGACTACAGTCCTCCATCCTGTGCCCTCGACCCTGTTCTAGAAGGGACCCCCATGTCACAGGAAGGTTGCAACTTGTACCCTTGCACCACATTTCCAAATTAGCCCTAAGCTATAGATTTAACTAATGGCTGTTCTTTGCTTCTATACATTGCTTCTGCTAGCTCCCCTATCTGATTGTGGTTTTTGTGGTTTTAGCCTTTTTAAACAATCCCTGTACCTTCAATGGATGCTACCTATTTGAGTTTATGCTATTGTAGTCACACATTTGCTCAATAAATCCACACCTAAATTTACCCTGAACCCAGGCCTTGGCCTGCTCTTATTCTCTGCATAGCACTGATAATAAATTGGCAAGATGAGGACTAGAGAATAGCACAATAACATGGACTTGGAAATAATTAACAGTTTCACCTAATCTTAATTGAGATCTTTGGGGGCTCGTAGTTCTGTGTGTTTTCTTGTGCTGTTTTATACTTTTGTTAAGCTGATCGCTCTAACAGATGGCACAAACTAGGAGAGATATCTAGCCCAGTAAATAACTAGCATCTGGGTTCCAAAACATTAGTCTACAACATTGCATTGGATATAAGATAACCAAATTTATTTTGTATGAATATGAAATCTTTCACTTGGGTTCAAAAAGCATCCATGTCCCAAGTATGAGATGGAGAAATATTATTAGAGAGTATTGGAAAAAGTATATGGGAATTTTAGAGTATTATATCATCAATATAATTCAGTTCATGACATGATATCCAATAATACCCATGCAAATAGACTGAATTAAAAAGCCCATGGTATTTAAGTCTATGGAAGTTACTGTTATTATTCTTCCTTAAACAAAATTTGCAATATTATGTTCAATCCTGGATACTTTATTTTAGGGAAAACATTAATAAACCGAAGTCAATCCAGGAAAAACATAACCAAAAGTGAAGGACCTTCAGATCAGACCATACAAGGATTCAATGCCATGCACTAGCAGCTCTCTAAAAGAATGCTTCTGTGAACAGCTTTTAAGGTTCTGTTTATACAGTAGAATGAACACTGTATTCCATAACAAATCAGAGAAAAACTGTCATAGTCAATCAAGGTACAACATTCACAATGTTGCAACTTATCACAGAAAATCAAAATACGGCACTTACAACAACTTATCAGAGAAAATGGCCACATAGTTTTCACCACAGTGGTCACAAAGTTTTGAAAAAGAATAATCATTTAGTAACTCAACCATTCAATCATATTGAGCCTTTAATTGTCATTGAGGAGGTTTGCCTCCTTAAGGGACACAAAATACAATAGTCAAAGGTCTCCACCCATAGGGCACACTAAGTTACAAATCAATTGCTTATTCAGTCATCATTCACTTAGTACAATCATTTAGTCAATGAATTATTCAATCAACTCAATCATTCAATCATCCTTCCTCATTCACTATCCAATCATCAGAAAATACATAGATCCTCTACCCCCAGCTGACTAGTAAATTACAATTTCTCAGTCAGTACACAATATCAAGTAAACTCTTCTTTCAGCTTGACTAGGGTTGGTCTCTGAGATTCCTTAGAACATCTTCTATGGTCCCATATCCTACCTGGATTCACTAAACTTCCATCTGGGTTCAAAGACAGATAGCATTCAAGTCTTCATCCAACTCTGTGCAATTCTTGCTCCATGTTGAAGCTCACAGTGTCCAGTCCATCTCAAATCCATTACAGTTTATTTTCCTGGAAAGACAAGGCTTAACAAAGCCACCAACAAGTTCATACAAGATACCAGCATCACAGTCATGCTTCCTCAGTCTTTGGCAGTTCTGGCTGGCAATCAGAATCAGTAGAAATTTTAGCTGGTTCCCAGAATCAAAATCACTTCATCCAAGTTCTCCAAATCAAAATCATTCTCTCCAGCCTGGAGGCATTTCCTCTTCAGCCTCCCTGGTGGCAGCAGCATCTGCCTCCATGAACCTTGCTCCAAGAAGATCTGATTTTCTGAGCCAGGGTCTTTCCTTATATACAGATAGCATTAGCTTCCTGTTTCAGCTAACCCCTTCCTGTTATGTCAGCAACAGGGATTCATACCTTCTGTTTCTTTAACAGAGGCTTGATTATTTACTAAGTGTTAAGTACCTCTTACCTTTGCCAATACAAAGGGATCTTCAAATTAAAATTACAGAGGATCAATTTAAAGGTCTGAGAATTTTTAACTTGAAAAGAAATGGATTGAGTAGTTATAATACATGTCTTCAAGAGCTTGAAGGGCAACATATAAAAGAGGAATTAGTTTTCTCTCTTTAGACCCAAGGGCACAGGTAAAAACAAACAATGGAATTTGTTAAGGAGCACATTTATTATAATGACTACCACTAGCAAAAAGTGAAAAGGAATACCTATGGGTTTTGCATTTCAAAGTATTTAATGAAAATCTAAATAGCCATTGGTTAGGTAATTTATGATGAGGGTATGGAAGTTTTGTACTTAGGTATGAATGAATGAATTATTTGTTAAATGTTGAATATATGTCGAACTTGATATTTAGTGTTGGAAACAGGTACATGCATACACAATTCAGACTTTGGCCTTAAGAAGCTTACATTTTATTATGGGGATACAGTACATATAAATTATTGTTGACCAGAGAAGGGTATTTATTGTGAGAAGTTTAAGGCTATTGAATAGAATCATGAGAGAACGAAGAAACACAGTCTTTATAGAAGCAATGACAGTATAGATTTGATTAGTCTTCCCAGAAATGAAAAGTGGGGAGGAGATAAGTAGTCTAGGGGGAGAATTACCCAACAGAATATAGAACATGGTCTAAGGTCTGGGTACATCAGGACATAGAGGGACATTTACATTTAAGATCCATCTCTATTTTCAGTTTCATTTAATGTGTTGACTTTCACCACCAGAGCATAGACTTTTTGAGAGCATACATTGAATTTTTTTCTGCCTGTATGCATATCCTCCTCATTTAGTATAACATCTACAGCATAATAACGGTGTAAAAAAACACATACCAACTTGTTGACCAGTCTACATAGAAGGACCCCCAGGACAGTACTTCCAAAACTGAAGAGATTAATTTAACAGAAGGATGATCTTATACGATCAAGTATTACAAAGAGATCACAGTCATGATTGTATGACACAGATAGGGCCAGAGTGAACAGGCAGTTACATGTGAAGAAAGTGGAAACATGTGTTCCTGACAGAAACAGTGAGCTATATACTTAGCACTGAATTATTCATTAATCACAATGAAAAGAAGTAGGGGACACATTCCATGTTCTCTTAGAGATTCTGCTATTTGGAGAATCTACGGTCCTATGGAACTAAAATTAAGTTGTTTTGTTCTACCACCCAAATACCTGGCCTTACATGAGTATGAAAGCATCAGCCCTAATAAATTTAGTCAACTTCCTCGCTCTAGAGTAAGATGCATCCTACAGAAGTATCATCATGGGGAACTCAGGCTAAAAGTATGTACCAATGCCCAAGAGAAGTAGGGGAAAGCATACACTCTCATTTTATTCTTAGGCAAAATAACATGGGGAGATGGAACCAAATAAATTCAGAGTGGCAAATATAAGATGAAGATTGAGTGGGTGAGCTAGAAAGAGAACTTTGATTTTCTGGCCTTATTGTGTAGTTTATCCTTAAGTAATTTGTCCTTAATACAATGTATTTTATTGCATAAGTCAAAGGGACCTCAATACAATATGTAGGTGAGCATAAACAATACTGAGGAATATAAATAGAATTCCTAGGGAATGTAAATCAAAAGTTTGTAAAGAAGCCAACTACAGTGTTGTATAACTAAATAGGATAAAACAAGAAATCAACACTCATGAATTATTTACAAGTTGGATATTCCCTTTGAATCATATGGTTTTAGAGAATCATAGTCTTAGAAGTAAAAGGAATGGATATCAAAGGCAATTTAGTTCAATCCATATTTGAACATAAATTCATTCAACAACATTGACCTTCATTTAAGGACTCCACTCTCTTTGCTCTTGCTCTCTCTTAATCTTTTACCCTTCATTTCTATGTCCCTTTTTTCTATCTATCCATTCTTCCTTCCTTCCTTCCTTCCTTCCTTCCTTCCTCCCTCACTTGTAAAGAAGCCTTAATCTAACTTCCTGGAATGTGGGCTAGACTAGAGGTGACTGCTTAGGTCCCTTCCAAATCTGAGATTCTACAATTCTATGAATTTTTATATGACTTAAATGGAAATACAGAAATGACAGATCTGCTGGGTTACATGAAATTAGCAAAAGAAGAAACATTTTTACATGCATATTGTACAAGGCACTTTGCAATCAGAATTGGGATTATAGAGCAAAATAGAAATGGTCTTATACTCAGGGATTTTTTATTATCAATGACATTTCCCCTCTATGTTTAGAACTAATCTTGACTTTTCTGTTCTAGTAATAACTTCTATGTAAAATCGAGATGGTACCTGAATGATGACTGGAAAATAGCAACATTTTAGAAGAAAAAAAGTGATAACATTTCAGTTTTGAGAAAGAAAAACTAAAAATTCCATCAGTTCTTTTGAGAAATAGAAGTCCTCAATCTGGAATGTGTAAGGGAGAGGCTAAAGCATTTTAACACCAAACTAATCTTTAATTTAAAATGCTGTACCAGCATTAACATTACTCCCCTGATTGGAATGTAAAGGAAATATGGAGATGAAAGTTTGAACCTGAAAGAAGAGAATGCGTTTGTGGAGGAGCATAAAATGAAAATTCAACATAATACATTCCTTTTACAGAGAACTTGAATAAGAAGAAAAATAAAGAATATATGGACTCTGTTTTAACTCCTTTCCTGAAACATTGTTAGCAAACACTGAATCATATACTTTTCTCAATCATGGAAGTGTGAACAGTGTTTAAATTAGCTTTATCACTTTATAGAGCTTTATTTTCTCCAACATTATTGCACAAATAGAAATTGTTGAAAGGATTTGGAATTTAAAGTTTGTCATTATCTATTTTAAATTTTTATACACATTTAGCACACTTTTTAATTTATTCTCATTCTTAAACAATTTTGTGTTCCCCATATGAAAAACAGAATCTAATGATGTTGGTCTGAGAGTGAGTTTAGCCATATTTTTGGAGATGAAATACTAAAACCAAGACACAACTCTCCCACTTACACTAGAAAATATTATTTTGTTCCTTATATAAGAAAGAAAAGATAACTTGATTAACATTTTTTGTTGCAAAAGTGTTACTAGCTGCTAGTAACATCAAAAGTGTTACTAGTTGCAATGGGAATTATTGGGTTCCCCTGTGTAAGAGGTTATACAAATAGCACATCATTACTGTGAGGCTTACCCTAATGCTAGGCACTAGGTGCCAGAAGTCACTCAGTGTTTGACCATTGCTTATACTTTTGTATACAACTAATACAATCTATTAGTTGTATCTGACTCCTCATGCACATTTTGTTTTCTTCGAAGAGATTCTGGAGTGATTCTTCATTTCTTTCTCTAGGTCATTGTCCACATGAGGAAACTTAGGCAGAGTTAAGTGACTTCTCCAAAGTCACACTCGTAGTGTTTGAAGTCAAATTTCAATTCAGGTCTTCCTGATTCTAAGACTGTGACATTTTTTCACTGTGCCACCTAGTTGCATCATCAAATTAAAAATATTCTAAGTATTAGTCAAAACCAAAAAGATAATATAATTTCTGATTTATTGGGCATAGGGAAATACCCAATAAAGAAAAACTACCTCTCTGACAGTACATTATTACCTTCTTTAAACTTTTGAAGACAGAAACTTATGAAAGTTGGAAATTCATGAAAATTGAAACTTCAGACTTAGGAACTTAGAGTTTCCTAGAGCACAGAAGTATTTGATGACTTGGGCAAGAGTGACATAGACCTTCTGATTCTGAGACAAAACTTGAAAACAAGTTGTCTTGAATGTAAGGGCAGCCTGTACATTTCCTTGCATGTGTTAGGCATTTACTAAGTTGAGTTGTAAATTACACATTTTGGTTAGTCCCAGAAGGAACTAAGAGTAAAAGGAGATGAAACTGCAACAACAGATTTTAAAGAAAGGTAGGTTAATTATTTATGCAAAGAAAATAGGTCTTATCAATGAAGGTCAGCAAAAGTGTTACTAGTTACAATTGGAATTATTGGGTTCCCTTGTATAAGAGGTTATACAAATACCACATCGTCAGTCATCACTGTGAGGCTTACCCTAATGCTAGGCACTAGGTGCCAGAAGTCACTCAGTGTTTGTCAATTGCTTATTGATATGTGTCCATAACTGGCTCAGCCAGCCTCCTTTAGGCAATGAATGTAATGGTCCCTTTGTTGTGCAGAGAATAAGAGCAAGCTAGGCTCAAGATAAATTTAGGTGTGGATTTATTGATTAATCACAAATACCTGGAGTGTAAACTCAAATCAAGCAGTGACCTTTGGCATATGCAGACTTGATTTTATAGGCCAAAACCACAAAACCACAATCAGGGAGGGGTGCTAGCAGAAGCCATGATGTACAAAAGCAAAGAATAGACATTGGTCGGGTCTATAGTTCAGGGCTAATTTTGGAATACGGTGTGAGGGTACAGGGATGCAGTCTTCCTGTGACTCAGGTGTCCCTTGGAAGAACAGGGGTAGTCAGCTCTTTCCAGAACAGGGTGGCAGATCATGGAGTAAGGGGGAACTGGAAGATGTCAGATCAGTCCTGGGTCATGTTCTTGCCAGAGATTGTGGCAACCCTGCTTGGTCAGCGGCACAGGACAGGGTGGTCTCTATATTGCACCATAACTCTGAGTTCCACTTTGTACACTCATACTGATTCAAGGAAAATATATAGAATAGGGAACTTTGCTCTGAGCAATGCCCTGACATGCCTTAAAGCTGTTCCAAGGTATGATAGGATATAGACAGAGACAGAGACAGAGAAAGAGACAGAGACAGAAATATAAAAGGGGGCTTAATGGTGGGCCACAAATCAGGTGTGTGCAGTGACCTGGGATTTGGATTTGGGTACAACACTTTGATCATAATTAGTTTGGCAAATTTTCTGATCCATGTTCACAAAGACAACAACAAATCACAGCATGATTTTGTGAATTAAAAGAGGAGTAATAACTGGGTCTCATTTTGGTTGACTACCTCTAAGATTCATCTCTAACTTAGTCTAGAGAGTCAGGAGGGAAGCTGAAGCATCAAAGGAATGGAAATGAATTGTTAAGCCTAACAATTGGAAAACAGCTGAACAAACTAAGTAAAATTGAATGCTATACAAAAACAAGTGACAGGTATGAAAGAAAATTCAAAGAAATTTAGGAAGATATATAAACTGGGGCACAGCGAAATTAGAAGAACCAGAAAACCATGATTTGAATAATAAAAACAGAACACTATAGAAAAGCTGAGTAATAGACCCGACCCAGCCGCCAGATTGGAAGTAGCAGAGTCTCTGACAGGAGCCACTACCTTCTGCTCACCTGAAGCCCAGGCCCAGTTGCTAAGATGCCGGCATACCACTCCTCTCTCATGGACACCGACACCAAACTGATTCAAAGCATGGCACTATTACCCATTAGGAGTCAATTTAAAGGAACAGCTCCAAGAGAAACAAAAGACAGATATTGTGGATGAAGCTATCTATTATTTCAAGGCCAATATCTTCTTCAAAAACTATGAAATTAAGAATGAAGCCAACAGGACATTGATCTGCATAAGTCTTTACATGTCTGAATGCTTAAAGAAACTCCAGAAGAACAACTCAGAAAGCCAAGGAGAGAAAGAAATGTATACATTAGGAAGCACTAATTTCCTATTCCTGGAGAGCCAGGTTTCACTGTAAATGCAATTTACAGCAAACGTACAAATAATCAAGAAGATGAAGTGATGAGAGCCTACTTACAGCAGCTGAGGCAAGAAACAGGGCTGAGGCTTTGGGCGAAGGTCTTTGATCCTCACAGGGACAAACCCAGCAGGTGGTGGACTTTCTTTGTGATGTGGAGTGGAAGTTCATGAACAACATTCTTTTGGGGCCCAAGAGTGACTGCATCTTGTGCAGTCATCCCCGTCACAGGAGCATTCAGTGTGTGGCAACAAGATGTACATGGTTCTTGGCCTTTGTTTCATGAAATTTAAAACCAAGGAAGAGGAGAAACATCCTTACTGGAAAAGCCCTTCATTAAGACTATTGGGACTTAAGGATCACTGAGAATGTCAAGCTGGTGCTTAATGATAATAAAAACGATTTCTTAACATTGCATGTCAAAAAAAAAAAAGCTGAGCACTATGTCATTATAATGTGCTAGGTGGATCCAGGACAAGAGAAGGGGAAATACACTTCTTTCCTCTCATTGTTAAAAAATTATCAATGTAGACTATTGTGTATGCTATTAGATATGTCAGTTCCTTTTGCTTAATTGTTTTCCTTTGTTCCAAAGGGCTGTAAGCTGCATAGGGTAAGAAGATTGGGGTATAGGTAGAAATTGTTGCAATGAATTTGCAAAGGGCATGAAAGACAGATAGAGAGAAAGGTAGAGATAGAGACAGTCAGAGAGACAGAGAGACAGACAGAGACAGAGACAGAGACAGAGACAGAGGCAGAGACAGAGAGCTACTCCTATTCCTTTCAGCTGAACTATGTACTGAAGGTACTAAACAAATTCCACAATTAACAGGGAAATCAGGCCACCTAGTTCACCAGCCTACTACATTTAACATTCTGTGAAGATGGACCATTCTCCAATTTACACTTTTGACAGTTGCCCTTTTCCAATATACTTGCTGTATCCATTGAAAGCTAGCATGGCAGGTGAATAATAGATGAATAACTTACTGATTGCCTTCAGTTAATAACCATGCATTAAATGTGAATGAATTAAGAAGCTTAATTTGGAGGGGGGAGAAAATGGATCTAAAACTCTTGGGTAGGAAATCCAAATTTACATAAATAAGATGTGTTTATGCGATTCACATTCTGGCTCCTTATGACTCTTACCACCACCCTCATTTAAAAGAGCCTTTGATCTTATTTCTTTGTTAAAACTGAAACCACAGACAGTGAAATGCACTTTATCTTATTTATTTATTCCTATTCTCTTTTCAGTTTCTTATGCAACCCTTAAGGATTTAGGCCACTGGCAAGTCAGATTATATTTCCATTAAGTAGTCCCACTGCTCCGCCTTGAAAACATGGCTTTTCTAATACCTCTTATGTGCTTTGATATTGAAGGTGGGGCTCATTGTTTTTTTTCAACTAAAGAATTTATTCATTTTCTACTGAGCTTTAAAAAAATATACCCTTCACAAATTCTTTTAAATTTCCCCAACCATTCTAAGAGTAAGGCAAGTTTGGCAGTTACCAAGTTTGAGGAACATTTGCTATTTTCCCAGTAACACATTTGGGAAATAACAGCTTTATGAAATAATCTTATCTCTTTTCTGGCCAATAAAAGAGCCCTTTCAGCACCTGCCTTCTAGAGGAACACTCCATGAAGCAGTTATAGTGGTCAAAAGGGACACTTTTCTTGCTCCTGGGGATGACTGGAGACAATATCCTACACAGTGAGCTATATGAGTGTCCAGATTTAGATTTGTAGGAACTTGTGGTATAGCGCTGGTTGGTGTTCATAAGATCTAAGGCAAGAAAAAAATAACATTTAAAAGAATTGCCCTGTGTTTGGCAAAAGGTTTTCTGTTTAAGTCTCCTTGAATATTTGCCAAGTTTTAAAATTGTGATAGAAGTGTTGTCAGGGAAGAGCAGAGACTTTAAGAATCTCAGTGGCAGGAGTGAAAACTATTAAACTATTAATAATATTCCATGGCTTGACTTAAAAAGTTAGCACCTGCCTATTAAAAAAAAACAGAGTGTTCTTCCTTTTACTTAATCCATATGTTCTGAAGGATGTAGTTTTCTTTGCTGCTCTGCCATTATGTACTGCTGCCTATGTGAATGTACTGTTCTTTGTCTTTCAGGTTCAAGGTGGGAGGGAGGGCTAATGGAGGAAAGAGGAAAAGAGAGTGGCATGGCTCAAGGATGCCCTGTAACATGAGAGATGGGCCACTCCTCACACTGCAGGTAACAGAAATGAGAGCCAGAACACCTTTTGAAGTATCATCTCTTCCCCATTAATTGATCCTGAACCCTCATTGTACACATATATACCCATGCTCAGATATGTATTCATACACATATATACC
>JAQQSW010018484.1:0-11233 GCA_028646575.1 Pseudocheirus occidentalis | reverse complement strand
GTTGGGATTAGAGCTCTGTTTTGGGGCCCTCTGCTTGATGAAGGTTTCTGTCATACTTAAGCAAGATTACCCAAGATTCTTCACTAAAGATAACATTGTGCAATTATTCTCTCACTGTCCACATTACTAGTACTAAGAAGGAGGACCAGTTTAGACTCCAGAAGGAGAAACGATTCCCAACAGATGATGGGGCTCTTTACTTGCTCTTATTTGGGGATGAGATGGAAATTCATTGAGCTGCAAAGACTTCTCAATAAGATCCAAGGTTATTCCAAAGAGATGGACCATTCAATACAGTAAGAAAAAGCAAAACAAAGTCAAGAGTTGATAGAGAATATATTTTGTCCAGATTGTGATATGGAGTTGAATAATTACAGAATTCTCCTTATATCCACATTACCATACAGAGAAATGACTTGGGGCTACAGACCTGGAACCAGCCATGATTATGACCATCTAGCTGAGTCTAGAGCCCTGTAGAGAGAGGTCATCTGATTAGGTTGTATTTGGGAAATAGTATAGCAGTTTAAAAAAGGTTATTGATACACGCTATTTTTACATCTCCTTTAGTTCCCAGTATATCACTCCCAGGACCACCTCATGAACTATCCTTTAAACAGTGGTTCTCAACCTTCCTAATGCTGTGACCCTTTAATACTCATATGTGGGTGTATCTGCATGTGGGCAGACCCGCCTGGAGACAGCTAGAGGAGCAGTATCTTGGTTCCTAAGACCATCGGAAATATGTATTTTCTGATGGTCTTAGGTGACCCCGTCATGACCCATACATTGAGAACAAGCAATTGCAAAGTCAGAGGATGAAGATCACTCACATTGAACATGACTGTTCAGTAATTCGATACTGCCCTTCATCACCAAAGTACCCTTTTGACACCAGCCTGCTCTGAGTCATGTTCTTTGACTTCAGTTCATGGGACTTCACCATCTTGGTGTAACCAGCATTGCAAATGACCCAGAAAGAAATGGGCAACTGAAAGATATGTGTGAGTGGGCTAGATTGAGCCACATGCAGAGGTGTGTGCCTGAGGAGCAGTATTCAAGGTGCCAACACGAACAGGCATGACTTGGAAAGGGAGCACACCAGCCCGGCAGCACAGTAGGGGCACAAAGCCTGTCTGCCCTGGTATCCACACATTGGGAGGAGGATCAAAGGCAGATTGCTGAGGCACTGGGTATGGTCTAGAAGGAGGACTTTGGGGAAAGACATGGACACAGAGAGAGAGAGAACAATACAGTATGGAAAGGGAAGGGGGGCTTTGGATCTGTACCAGTTTAGATGATAATAATTGGATTGCTCCACCTCACTCCCCAGAGGATTCTCTTCTCTCCTTCATCCTCCCACACCTCCCTCTCCCAATACCTCAGCTCATTTGTCTTTGTGCCAAGTACAATATTTGGCACATAGTAGGCACTTAATAAAGACTTGTTGATGACTGAATAGAAAAAACACGGAAGTGAAATCATGGATCTGTTGGAGTATTACCTTATGTCATCACCACTCAGAGAGTTGCAGATCTCCCTAGGCTTGGGGAGGGACCAGACTGCTTTGAGAGATAGTGAGTTTCCATTCATGAAAGGATTTTAAGCAAAGACCAGATGGCTCCTTGTTGGGCACTGCAAGAAGAATTCCTAGGATTAGGGTGGCTCACCATTGTGGTCTCCTTCATCTTATATTCTGTGATTCTGGGAAGTCCTGCTCCAAGACACTGGGAGACAGTGGGGACTCCCAATCTTAGGTTCCCCTCCCCTGTTTCCCTCTACCCATCTTTTTCACAGGTGTCTCCAGGTCTCACAGAAGGACAAACCAATCCAATCCAAAAAGTGGTTATCAATACCCACTGTGTTCCAGGCCCAGTCCTAGGTGTTGTAAGAGAAAGAATCTTTGCCTTCAGGGCACTTACATTCTCCTGGGTGTAGGGGAAAGGATAGAAGATATACATAGGTAAATTTATCCATGAGAACTTTAGGGTAGGAGGAGAGCGTCATGTGAAAAAAAGAGTCCAGAAGCGCGCATGCGTGTGTGTGTGTGTGTGTGTGTGTGTGTGTGTGTGTGTGCACAAGTGCATTCATCTCTGTTTCTGCTGCTCATCTGAGGAGATCGTCTGCCTTCTCGAATCCTTCTGCAGCTTCCACAGGCCTGATGCAAATCTTAGATTTGCCTACTTTGACCTCCCAGCTGATCTTTTCATGCCCATGGTGCTGCCTTACCCTCAGGATCCCTGGGCCCCCTCCTCCCTCACTGAGTCTCACCCATCTTCTCATTCCCACTGTGGCTTGAACTATTGCAGAGGAGGCCTCCCCAAACTCAGGAGTGATGTCCTGGTCTTGCATTCCTTCCCAGACAGAGGTTTCTAAACCATTTTTAGATAGAGCAGACCCATAGCTCTGCCAAGGCTACATGACAGAGAGATGGATACCAGGCACCTGTTGGCTCACGCCTCGCCAAGGCTTTCTGCCTTGTTCTCTATCCTCTTCTATTAGGAGCTGAATTCAGGGCAAATGATGGCTGGGCCTGTCACCATCAGGTGCTGCTGAGTATGTGAAAAACAGCTGAAGATGCCTCTGGCCCCTCTGGTCTGTGTTGAGGAGAGAAGTCATACGCTCTGACTCAGAACATAAACAGCTGAGACACAAACCATCTGGCTACTCTTCTTGGGGGCGGGCAGCACGAGCCAATGGCCAAACCATAAAACGGGATGCTGGGGATTTAGTGCATTGAGCCAATCAGCACACATTTATTAGAGAACTCTGATGTGAAAAGATGGCATGATGGGAGCTGAAGTTATTCAGGTCAGAACAGAATCCATTGGGCTTGCCAAGGTGAGAAATGGGATGGCTGAGTAGGGTTGGATAAAAGTCACTGGAGGGCCACAATCTAGGAGAGAAGATGGGCTTCTCCTAGCTGCATGGCTGATCTTCCTCTGTCTGCAGAGCCACACTATACTGATGCTTCCTCCCTCCCTACCCCCCCCATCTCTTCTCCTCCAGGGAGAGTGATTTTCTGGGCCACCATGGTCTTGTTCCTTAAGGTCAGTGTTAAAATTTCTTTAAAGTAGCAATTTGGGCCAAGCCTAAATTTGGTTTAAAAATTCAATAAGCAATTGTAGACCATAAAATATAATTAGGGCCCAACTTTATAAATGATTAAGTATTAAAAACACACGATTGCAGAAGACAAAGGATATAGAACATAATTCCCTTGCAATCGCTTGGTGCTCAGAGAGAAAATAAGAAAACAAACTTTTTCTAAACTTTTCCTCTCCAGCCCACAAGCTAAACCTTTCCTATACTCCTGGGAAAGGGGATAAAGGTGACTCTGTTCATGGTGTCAGGACCTGAGACTCTATCTCATGACAACAAGGATCCTATCACATAGGAAGTTGGAACTGGCCAACCATGGGAGGGATTGCTCCCTACTGCTCCTGACTGTAGGTCTTATTAATTATTATTATTATAATTTATGACTGGGGCATAGTAGTAAAAGGGCAAGGGGAGATTTGTCCGCTATAGCTGGGCAGAGAGTGCAGATCTTCTAAGTTACAGCAGATTAAGCTTCTCTCCATGCTCTTCTGGAGGGAACTCGAGTAAAATGATGATAATGGATGAATTTGGATTTGGTAAACATTGTTTGCAAACTTATTCAAAGAAGAACTACAAGGGATTGGGGTAAGGAGAAGGCACCTCAGTGAAATTCACTCCCTTTCCCCATCCCACCTCAACCTCCTGAAGGTCAGTGTAGACTGAGGCTTGGCTAAGGGAAAATCATAAATCCAGGGATGCTAAAGGGGAAAGTGGGACAGAACTGTGCCACCCACCTTCCAATAGTAGGGGATAAGTGAAGAAGAAGTAGTTGGCTCACCTGTGAGCTGGACCAAGCCTAGACAACACACACATGTTGCTCTATTCGAGATTGATTATCTGCCAGATTCTCTTCTGGGATCTGGAATACAATGACAAAAATGAAATTATCCCTACCCTCAAAGAGTTTCTATTCCTTTCAGGAAGTGAGTCATCTAGGATCACACAGGAAAACCATATGCTGCCCAACCAATTTGGGTATATTCATCAGATCCAGTTGTATCAAGAAGAGACATTCAATTTGTTTCTCTGGTCCTCAAGCTTATAACCAGGTACAACTTGTAGGGGATGGAGAGATGCAATTAATCAATCAACAAATATTTATTAGGTATCCATTCTTCTAAGGTGATAGTATAGGTGCTGGGAATACAAGAAGAACTTTTTAAAATCCCCATTCACAAGAGGTTCACATTCTAATAGGAAAGATTTAGACTTGATGTCTTCAAACAAAGGAGAACCACTGAGATGTAGAACAGACTGCTTGGGAGGTAATGAGTTTCTGTTCATGAAAGGACTTTGAGCAAAGACCAGATGGCTCCTTGTTGGACATTGTAAGAGGAATTCCTAGGACTAGGGTGGCTCACCACTGAGGTCCCCTTCATCTTATGTTTGGTGATTCTGGGAAGTTCTGTTCAATATGCTGGGAGAAAGTGGGGACTCCCAAAACACCAGATTGACTGGCATCCAGAGACTTTCTCTATTCCTGCTGCAACCCACATTTCTCCTCTGTACCTGAAAACTGCTACTTCCTGGAAGAGTCCATTCCACATTAAGATAGCTCCAATTATTAGAAATATTTTTCAAACATTAAGCATACATCTCATTTGCCTCTTTCACAGATCAAGACAGATACATTACATTAGTGACTTAAAGTGTACGTAGAAATTCTCTGCCTGCTTCTAATCCAATCATATTTAAACGTTGGGGAGCTAGTTTATGGCCATGATGACTTAGAAGTTGGTCTTATGTGATGAATGAAAAGTTTTCTAATTGGTAGTATCTGTGGTATCTCTTTTTCTTTTGTGTTCATTCCTTCTTGCTCTTGGGTGAATGGATGCATTTTCCAAGATGGGAGTACCCAGGTGAGTTTGGGAGCTCCAGAAGTCACATCCATTGACAAACAACAAGAGTAGAGTCCACTGGAGGTGGTAGCAGCAGCCATTGGGATCAGGAGAGGACCCAGCAACAACTTTGAAGTGGACATATCCAACAGCAACCGTGGAGTATTGCAAGGTGCATGTATTGCATGCAATAGTGTATGCAAGTATTGCATGGCTGCAGGTGATTGACCACCCATCTTGGAAGGAGCCATCACAGAATCCATGCCTTAGCTAGTGGCTTTCCCTTTACAGCTACCTGAGCAATGGGCAGGGTTGGGGTGGGGGACAGTGACAGAAGCAGTGACTCTGCCCAACTCAGCCCAACTCAGCAATGAATCAACCATCCAAGGTCACAAGCTGAGGATTCTAACCCAAGAACTGGTGCCATGTTATGGGAGAGAAAGACTCAGTAGGGTGCAACACACCCAGGCAAGAGCAGTGAACTACCTGAGGAGAAACAGCCTCAGAGAGTATGGCCTCTCATGGAAAAGATAAATGGTAGCTATGGACTCTTTCTTCAAAGGCAGTAAAGAGCCGCCTGGAGGGGGGATTTCATAGGGAATTTACAAAGGGAAAAGCAGACTTTCAGGAACCAGGACTAGTGATATGGCCCTTTGTCACATCTTTTCCATAAAAATACAACTTTAACTCAATGCTCTATCTCTTCTGTGAGTATTTGTGTATGATCATGTGTGTGTGTGTAATTGTGTGTGTATGATATGTGTGTGTGTGTGCATGTGCGTGTGTGTGATGTGTGTGCTTTTCCCATACCTAAGAGAGACATTATTTATTCTTATTTTCTGTAGCAATATGAGCTTAGTAAATACCTTTGCTAAAACCCTAATGGAGTCTAGCCGGTGGTCAGTTAGGACTTCTGAGCAATGGTGTTAGGAGCTTCAGGGTTGTCCCTAGCATTCTGAGCAGGCAGTAGTTGCTTCTTGGGTACCCAGCCTGCTTGGAAAAGTGGTCCCCGAGTGTGGAATCAGGAATTTGATCAGGAAAACTTTCCTCCTTGGTTTACACTCTAAAGTGCACATCTGGAGCCGTGAGTTGGTCTCAGTTCACTAGTCATGATGTGCTACCCTCATTTTCCTAAGGTTGTCCACATGGAGGTCACCAAGCACAAACATTAAGCATCCTCCAGAATGTTCTTGCACCCTCCCCAGAATTAGTGTGTCTGACTCTGGGTCACATTGGTGACAAGAGTCTTTTTGAGTTGTTGCTTGAAGGAAGTGCATTCATGATTTGGGTTGGTAGGGGAAGGGAGATGGTCTTGGGTTGCGGGAGGACTATTTTGGCAAGGCATAAGAGTATGAGAGGTGAGCTAGAGTGACAGCAGAATGTGGGGAGGCCAGTCATGCTGACAGGGGGACTCATGATGGGCAGTGCTGGAAGCTTGAATTGGAGGCCGGACAGTCAGTGCTCCCTAGAGGCTGCTTTACTGCTTGGTGCAACATTCCCACGTGTTTACTTGTTGCAAAACTCTCACTTCCCAGAGCTGAATTGGATGGAAAAAAATCTAATGTCTCCTAAGTTGCTGCTGGGAGAACTGTTGGGCCAGTCTCACTGGTAATCTGAAAGAACAGCCACAGGTCTGGAAAATGCCCAGATCGAGCTGCCTGCACCAGCATCTGAGGTCAAGAACCATAAAATAAGCGCCCATATATTAGTGAGACACCCAAGAAACACACTCGCGCGAGCCCAGCTCAGGCCCTTGGCCCGCTCCAAGAGCTTCGGGAGGTATCCAATGGCCCCAGCTCAAATCTCCGTCAGATGGTCAGAGTTTCCAGGCAGCCTGGCCTCTGGCAGGACACTTGGCTGAGGCTGGGTGTTACACAGCCTGCTGGGGGACCGTCTCCTGCCAGGGAGGGGTGGAGTGGGCCCAACTGGATAACTGAATAGGCCTTTTCTATTCCTGCTACTAGGACTGGCTTTTCAGAACTCATCATGTGATGCATTACCAGTGCATAACATGTGGTCCCCAACAAGATGACTTTAGTCCCAAGTGGAGTTTATTCTGGGAAGAACAGCAGCAACAACAAACAATCAACAATCCAACAGACCCGCAAAATAAAATCCACTGAATCAACAGTATTTGTTATGGAAACATCAGAAAACTGGAAGCTGCTAAGTGAGTTATGCTCCCACCCTCCCAGCCCAGGCATTCTGCTTTTCCTGAGCTGTTGGGGGGCGTTGCAGCCCAATGGGCTTCTAACGGCTTCCAGCTCTGGGCCCCTGTTTGATTTGGCCTCACCGTCCCCTTGCTGGCTCTTCCTTAAGGATGCAGAGCTCAGTGGGAAGCAGAATCCACATCCTCCGGAGGGTCTGTCTGCAGGTCTGAGGCCCCTCCAGGGCACCATTTAGTGAGGAGTGTGGGACGGTGGCTTCACCCCAAGCCCTTCGTTGTGATCCTGAGTTATCTGGAGCAATCAGGGGAAGCACGGCCTTCTCTCATTCCAGGCTTCCTTTGATTTATCAATGTCACATTTCACATTAAGGAGGCCCACACTGCGTTTTCTTCATTTCCTCCCTAATTACTGCTCCCCAGCTTGCTCATTTAGTGTTGCGTGGTTTTTGAAGTCTTGTATCCAGTTTATTCAGCAAAGTAGGACATGATGGAGGGGCCGCTTTTCTGTTATCAGAGCTGGAGGAGACTTTGTCTCTTTCCCTCAACCTTCAACCTGTCTTCCATTCAATACATGAGTAAAATGAGAAAAATCATGACAGTGACAACAATAACATTTCTAAACAGCATTGAAGGGTACAAAACACTTTCCTTAAATCGATCCAGTTACACAGAAAGTTCCTGTATTGTTGATAATCCTCATTTCACAGACAGTAAACTGAGATTCGGACAGTTCAGAGAGTGCCTGTCCATGGACACATGGTGGCCCAAACCCAGCCCCTTTGATTGCCATTCTAATGTGATCCCCCCTGGGCCCAGGGACTTGTGTCTCTCAGAGAGCCATGACTACGGTTTACTGTTTCTTTTTTGCCTTTTTATCACTTGGAGAATAAAGGTTTGTAGCCAGCAGGCTGGAGAGATGATAGCAGGTTCAGAATGGGGTGGGATAGTGCCCAGAACCAGTAGCTTGACTTTCAGAGAGGTGGGCCCTGGTCTGGGATGGGACAAAGGGAGCTGACAAGAGAAATTCCTCCAATTGCCAATTGACCTTGAAGATCAAACCTCCCACCTGGGTTGTCCACATCACAAGCAGGCGGGTTCCTGGAGAGCAGGCTCTGTCCTGTTTTCTATTTGAATCCTCAGTATTTAACACAAAGTAAGTGCTTAATAAATGTTCTATTTATTCATTCACTTGACTTGGAAGAGGAAAGAGGGCCCTGTGGATGGCCTGTGATAAGCCTAGGGTGTTAAGGACAACATTAGGGTCACTAATGCCTCATAGCAACTGGGCTCAACAAGGTACATGGGTGGTGTTTCCTGTAGGCATGGAGTAGGCTCTCCAAAGGGTGGCATCTCCCCTCTTGCTACCCCCAATAACAAGAATCAGCATCTTACCCCTAGAATCAGATGGGGTCTCAGAGACCATTTGGTCTGGAGATGAGGAATGGGGGTCCCTGGTCAGTAAGTGTCTGAGGCCGGACCCAGGTCCTCTGATGCCAAGAGCCTGGGAGCACCACTGATTGTCTGTACCCAGGAATAAAGCCATTCTGAGACTTATCTAGTTAAGAGCATCACACTTCTCCCTTTCCTGGGGACAGATGAACTTTCTTCAGTGGGTGAAACCCCGGCACCCTTCTGTGCTGTCTGCAGCTGGCAGTGTCCACTAAGATTGAAGGGATGTCTCTTTTCAAGAGCTAGGGCTCATGCTCAGTGGCTCAGCCTTGTTAGAGCTGTGAGCAACCTTCAAGATCACCTGGCCCAACCCTTCATTTTAGATATGAAGGAACTGACGCCAGAGAAAGGAAGTAATTTTGTCTGAGGATCCACAGCGGGCTGGCTGCAGTCAGGCATGGACCCCAGCCCATCATTGATCTGCCACGTGATGACTGTCCAGGCGGAAAAGAAGAGTCACAGATATGCAGTCCAGTCAGAACGATCTTCAGCCTCAGCCCATAGGACAGTCTGAGCTTCCTCCCAGGAACCTTGATTCTAGGACCCTTAGGATGTGTCTTGCTTCCAGGACCAGGTCTAGGGCCTTCCTCTAGGGCAGCTTCCTACTTCCAGGGAAGCGTGTGTCAGAAGACAAAGCCACTGCTCTGAGTTCTGCCCAGTGCCTGGTTCTTGACCTTGTAATTGTGAGCAGAGCTGTAGCATGCATGGGGCATATTGGGTTTTGCCTCTGGCTGAACCTCAGCCTTTCCTGGCTTATGGAGTCACCCTGCCCACAGCACAACATTGCTTCTCCTCCATACTCCTGTGGGGCCTAGTGTCTCCCTACTCAGTGTTTGCTGGCACACAGTAGGCATTTAATATATTCTTGCTGATATGTTGGCATCCTCCTTGGGAAGGGCGCCACTATATTTCAAAAAGCAAACAATCAGTTTTGCTCCAGGTAAACCTAATCCTGGTCTTGACTCTTTCCATATGGCAGTTCCTAATACTTGATCCACGATTCTGACCTAATGTACCTGGGCACTATTCCACGGCACTCTGGACCTACCACAGTCCCTCCAGTCTGCTGGCTGCAAACCTTTATACTCCAGGTGAAACAAGAAACAAACAAACAAAAACTCTAGTTAACATCTCAAGTCACTGAGGCCTGGGGGGAACTGCATCAAATTTGAAATCAGAGGGGTTGGGTTTGGGCCCGCCATGTGTCCATGGGCAGGGACTTGCTGAACCGAGTCTCGGTTTACTCATCTGTGAAATGAGAATTATCAATAATACAGGAACTTTCTATGTAACAGGACTGTTTTAAGGAAAGTGTTCTTTACCCTGTAATCACCTCCATCACCAGTCGTCCCATTCCTGCTGATCATGGTGCCCCCAGCACCTCCTGCCATCCCACTTCATCACAGGCCAGCCCATGGTACCCCTTGCATCTTTCCCACTTGACCAGCCTGCTCACAGCCCATTGCCACCAACCCTCCTTCCACCTGGCTTTCTTTCCACCCAGAATCCCTGTGCTGCCTGTCAGGTAAGGACATCAACCTCCTCAGGGGTTCCAATGCTTTACAGCTCATCCCTACAAAAGCATCCAGAGGCTCAGAAAACACCAGCAAAGCGCAAAGTCTCAGGCTCCGAAGGAGCATGGAGGCCATTGGAGAGGGAATCCCTCATCATCGGCAAAATGTCAGAGCAACTTGGCTCATTCTTTCTTAAATGTTAAACCATAATCCTTTGCTGGCTCATGGTTTGCTCCTTATCTCAGGAATTAGCCCTGCCCAAGGAAGGTTTCCCAGTCAATTTTATTACTGGTATTTATTGGTTGATTTTCCCCAGCCCTTGGATGGAGATATAGAAGGAAGCCACCTCTTCAGCCCTCCCCTCCTTGCCCTGCTGACACCATCGATCCCCATGTGGGACAAGTAGTGGATCCCCAAGAATTTACATACATCTTCTATGTTCCAGGCTCTGTGAATGGCCCAAGTTCCACAGACTGAAAGACTCAGGTAGGATTCCTGGACATCTCTGGAAGAGGAACCAATAACCCGGGCATCCCTACTTTGCTTGGGGAAGTTATGTGAAACCAACCCTCCCTGGGATCTGATGGACAGTCAGCTTGGGTCTCCGGAGTTCTGGCCAGGGCACCAGCATCCTTCCAGGCCCCAGGTCCCAGCCTCAGCACCAGCCTCTCTTCCCAGCCTGCTCCATCTAATCAGGTCTCATGTCTTGTTGGCTTTGCCTTCCCTCATCATCATGCATCATATCCTCCCCTCAGGTCAGGCTCTTATCGAGCTGGGCTACTTCAAAGATCTCCTGACTGATCTCAACTAAGCCCTTCTCCCTCTCACAGGAAACTTTCCCTGACCCTCCTCATTCTGAAGTCTTCCCTCTGCTGAGTATTTACTGTGTGTCCTCAACAGAGGACGTTGGTACGTATTTGTACAGATTTGCCTCTTGCCTTTCCTGTTAGATAGTAAGTTCCTTGAACGCAGGGACTGTCTTTTACCCATTTTGTATCCCCAGCTCTTAGCTGTTCCTGGCACATAGTAGGCTCTTTTTTAATTTAGTTTTTATTTGTTTTCTTGTTTACATTATTCATTTTCATGACATTTTTGAATTACACATTTTCTCCCCATCTTTCCCCTGCCCCAACCCTAAAACAGCAATCCCACTGTAAAGCCCC
>JAQQSW010018483.1:0-11233 GCA_028646575.1 Pseudocheirus occidentalis | reverse complement strand
GCACAGCACATGCAGTGCTAGCATCTAAACTAATACAATAAGCAATTACTAAACCTACAGTGACTTGAAGTTCAATCTTTACATTCAGCAAGTTTAAATCCATTCTTGCATATGATTTTTGAATCCTTATTTACGAACTGAAAATATTGCTGGCTGATAAAACTTGCTAAAATGTTACCGCTGAATGTACAAGTCACTGATTATGCCAATACAACAAAGATAACCACATGTTTGAGGATTGCAATGTGCCAGACATTCACGGAGAAAAAAAAAAAAAACAAAAAAAACACACAACTAAACAAAACTCACGCAACAAACATCTGAGAATCTGGACACTTCACATCAGTGTTTAGAAGTGTTTCATTAATATCTTAAGACAAGTGTATCAAAACCTTGGCATGTTTTAATTTCAAGTTGCCAATTTTGTTTTACTAACATCAGAAAGTTATGGCTACACTGCCAATGCCGGGTCTGCTTAATTTGACTTAAGAGTTTAATATGACTTAACATTAAAAGCTCACACTACCCCGAAATATATAATTTCACGCATACGGTGACATTCAACATTCAAGTGCCAGTGTTTTTGTACTGTCTTTTGGTCAAGTTTCTTTAAACTTTCAAAGAATCACTTTTAGGCTTACAAAAATAAATATTTGTCAAAATGTTCAATAAATATTACACAAAACTAGCAGCAAAAAGTATCTAGAAATCTGTCGTGTGCAAATAGTTTTCTTCCCAACTATCATTCCCGTGGTCCCAAATAAATTTTAGAATCTAGTCCCTTCCCCTTCTTAGACAAGCTGCGTTCAACAATCTCCAAGAGACAAAATAAGATTGGAAGTTTAAGGACACGCACACAAGACATATATATAAAATTCTCTGAATGTGCAATAAAAGAAGTATTTTGTAAAAAGTTATGGGCAAAATGTACAAGGGCCTAAACCTAGACTAATTGAAATAGCACCATAACAAATGACCTCAATACTGTCAAGTGCACCTACTTAATAAAAGTTTTAGAACAAGGCACAATACACTTGAAAATCTATTGCACTTTAGGAGATTTTTGCCGTCTTCCTATGCCACTGAAAAAAGATTGAGAGTTTTGATCACGGCACTCTGGCCACAAAGTTAGCACAGAAATTCCAAGTGGCAGAGGCATTTTTAGTGGTGGACAATACTCATCTTTGGCCAGATTTAGCATAAACAGACTATAAATACAATGGAAACCTATGCAACTAAAACTGACTAAAACTGCACTGATAGCAGAATTGACACCTTGTGCAGTTATGTACATATTTCCAACCTCTGTGATCTCAAAGATTTCAGTTTGTTACTCTTCTGGAGCCATTTTTACAAAGTCTACAGTAAGCCAGTTTAACATCTCAACGCAGCTTGAACAGAGTAATGTGAATCTGCATTAAAATAAAGCCTGCTGCATAATTCTTCCTGTTCATACCCTCTTGACCAAAAAACATCAACACTAGCATGCGTTATTAGACCAAAATCAGTCAGGCCCTTAAAGAGGACCAGTCACTGCTGTGGTCAGCCATTCTACCATTTCAATTTTCATTTATGGCAGGCATTTAAAAAGTCTAAATAGATGAATTCTCCTAAAAACTATTTCAAGTTATCAGACCTTTAAACTTTCCCTGTAATATTCTGCCCACATTTGGCTAGCTCACATTAATGATCTGCCTAAACATTGAAAGAGGAATTGCTGTATTTACTTGCATTAACTTCGAAAACAGTGCTTTGAATGTATGCATGTGTTCATACATCACCTCATCATGACTGGAATGGCTTATTAAAGACTATCAGGTTCTAAGTACCTATCCAGGATAGAGTGAGCAAATCAGAACTTTAACTTAGTACAGTTTGCCACATTAGAAACTAATTCCATTGATATGCTTCAAGATGTTTGTTTTTGGTTTTTGGTTTTGGTTTTCCAAATCTGCAAGTATCAAAAGCCCTAATGCAGGCTACCGCATAAGTTTTTCCTTGTAATATTTATGGATGAATCGATGATTCCTGTTTAAGTTGTATCACACCTGTGTGCCAAGGTTTGATTTTAGCCCAAGTTCAGTAAATTTATTTTGTCAAAACAATTGATATCTTGAGCATTACTGAGCCAACAGGACATCAAAATAAAAGTTGTCTAAAGTTAAAGGCACAGTACATTAACAAACAAATGATCCTCAGTCACAAAATTATAAATGCAGTTTGGGGTAGGGGTGGGTGGGTGGGGAGTTAATCCAAACTACAGCAATGAAGTCTTCAAACCACCTTCTGAATAGGGCTGCTGATTGTTCCTTTCATTTCTTCTTGTGACCTTGAGCTCCCTTAAAAAAAAAATTTCAGTGGAGAATCACAGCTGGTAATGTACTGCGAGTTCTTGAAGCTACACAAGGTATAGTCTGGCTAAGTTACATGTGGTTTCCATATTAGCTTGTTTGGTAGGGTGACCTGCTGTGAGCAGATTCAATTACCCCACCAGTCAACCCCCTGGGAGTTATAATTTCCTCCATATCCATCACTGTTGTAGAAGCCTCCATAGCCACCTTAAACAAACAAAAAAGTATATATATTAGATACCACAGTCTTCCTTAAAATCACTTTAGGCCAAAGTTAAAAACAACTCTGCTTTTTTTCAATTACTACTTTAAAGGGGAAGGGGGAAAAAAAAAATCAATTTTAATGAACTTACCTCCACCAAATCCTCTGCTGCTGCCATGACCGCCACCTCCACCACCACTGCGGCTGCTGCTTGCTCGACTACTACTAAAGCTAGAACTGCTGGCACCACTACTTTGTCGATAGTCTCTGGCACCAAAACCTCCACTGAATCTACTACTGTGAGGGGGGAAAAAGCATAACACAATCATACCATCATTCCATAGAAAATCCGGAGTTATCAGAGATTGGATTGAGAATAAAGTTAATTTTAGTACCTCTTAGAACGTCCACGACTGCTACCCTTATAGTGGTGTTCATAAGCCATACTTTCTAGCCATGACGGCACTTCTTGTTTGGCTTCAACAAGAAGATCCAGCAAATCCTTGGTAATGTTGATGTTCCTCTCATTGAAGAATGAAGTGGCAAGACCTAAAACAGGTCAAAGGAATTACCCCATGCTTTGTTTTCTACAAAGCATTAGAATATTCCAACTCTCCATTTATTACTGCTAACTGGGTTAAAAACTGATAGCCCAATCCAATAAAATGTTCCTTTTTTTTGGTATTTGAACCACAGAACCAATTATTTAATTACATCACAAAGATATGAAATGTCACCACTCTCAGAATTACAGCTTAAAGTTTTAAAACCCTAGTGGCTTTGCAACACATCACAATGCAACATACAGTTAAGTTTCTCACTAGTTAAAAAACCTTACCAAGGTTCCCAACACGACCTGTACGACCAATTCGATGTACATACTCTTCAATATCACTCGGCAAATCAAAGTTTATGACATGTTTCACATTGGAAATATCCAGTCCTCTTGCTGCTACCTGAAAAAACAACACTGTTCAGGCCTGGTCGATTTTTAAAAATGTATATAATGATATTATAAATAAAATTAGTGTGCTTACTGCTGTAGCTACTAAAATTGGGCTTTTTCCTGAGCGGAACTGGTGAAGTGCTTCTTCTCGATCTCTCTGAGATCGATCTCCATGGATACTGGTACAAGCATATCCTTCATGGTATAAGAAATCTTCTAAGGAATCTGCCCCCTTTTTGGTCTCCACAAACACTAAGGTCAATGAATCTTTGCCTGAATTTGGAAAGGATGGAAAAGAATGCTTTCAACACTAAGATAATAAATAAATACTGAGCACCACCAAGTGGTGAAAGTTTTATACCAGTTGAATTTTAGTTGCACTTAAAGGCATGCAAACTGAAGTAATTCAAACAATGTTTCAATAGCATGTTATGAATAAGGAGGTAAAGACTAAAAGCTTTTCCTCCAACTAACACAGATTCTCATTACCTGAGCCACCAGAGCTGTGCTGAAATTCGTCGTAATTTTCTTTACCTGTGGCATTTAGGAGGTCAAGCAGAAATGACCGTTTGTCTGATTCTTCCACCCACACTACTTTCTGTGTGATGTTCTCAGAAGTAGAGCCAACTCTGCCTACAGCCAGAAAGATATATTCATCCAAGAAGTCACGAGCAAGCATCTATAGGAAGAAAACAAACTTAGTATTCACTAAAATAAATGATGTTATCTAAATATATGACATTTAAAAAACTTGAACTGTACCTGTATTTCCTTGGGGAAAGTAGCACTAAACATCATAGTGTGGCGAACTCCCTTTTGTGGCATAGTATCTTGCTCAACTATACGACGAATCTGAGGTTCAAACCCCATATCAAGCATACGATCAGCTTCATCCAACACTAGATACCTGATGGCAGAAAAGTTATCAATACAGTTCCAACTTAAGATTGAACTATATATTTGAACAAGCAAAAATCATTACCAGAGAATTCAATCTTTGTGATACATCTTGAGCCTTTGCAAAATTAAAAGGTATACTAAGATGTAATACCAAGTATATAAAATCATTTTAAAAAAATAAATGGCTTCTTTTAAAAATAAAGTTTGTAAAAGGTTATTTTTAAAGAAAATTATTGTTCATGTAACTAAAATACAACAAGCAGAACAGATAAGACAATTATTAACATACTTGCAAAAATCTAAGCCAATCTTTCCTCTTTCCATCATATCTACCAGACGTCCTGGAGTTGCCACAAGCAAGTGGCATCCACGTTCTAAGTCTCGAATCTGCTGACCAATATCGGCACCACCATAGACTACGCACGGACGAACTCTGGATCGATATGAAAACTATTAGAAAAAAAAGTTTATTGTATTTTTCAAAATAGTAATAGAAATTGATTAATTTCTGTGGTAAGAATAAATCAACAGTAACTTAAGATTACCTTTCTGGCTTCTTCATAGATCTGTACTGCCAGTTCTCTTGTTGGTGCTAAAACCAAGGAAATTGGGTATTGTTTACGACGCCCATACCTTCCATTTTCCTACAAAAATGAATCATTTTATCAAAAAGATTGCACAAAGAGTGGCTTGAAGTGTTAAATTCAGCAATTCTTTAATTCTGAGTGCTAACCAATGTAAAAGGATACTATTAATATGGGAATCACTTAAGATGTCACTCAGTTGTTTTAAAACCTTTCCTGTAATATCAACACACAGATTTTTAAATAAACCCAAACAGGAATATTTTCAGTCTAAAGCAAAGAGGTTTTTTTCCCCCTGCAGTCCCTGACCTTAAAAAAATGTTTATTATTTCAGCACAATGGGTTTAATTTGAAATCCTATATATTTCATTTTATGCATCCAAAACTTTGTGAGAAGGGGTCCATGATACAATAAAGTTTAAAATCAGTGGTTTTATTGGGAATATTTTTAGAAATTTACCAAAAGCTGACTCACTTTTAAAATCTGATGCAGTGTACTTGAAAGTTGCCCAATACAAGACATAAAAAATGACTTAAATATGAACAAAAATAGACCAACATGATCTTGCACCTGAGTTTTGTTTTAAAAGTTTTGACACTCATGAGCACTAGGGAAAATGTAAAATTTTAGTATTTATGAACTAGAAAACAAACCTTCATAGCCCTCAATGCTTCGCCTGGGCCATCTGTATAAATCTGACTCAAAATTGGCAGAAGAAATGCAGCAGTTTTTCCAGATCCTACAAAAAGATAAATTATCCAAGATGAAGGAGTGCAACTATATTCACTGACTTGAAAAACAAAATACTACATACATTTAGCCAGGAGAAATTTTGAAGCTATTTAACATATGAAAAGGAATTAAATTCCAGCACCTACATCTATATCTATTGGTCTACTTCCATCACTAGCCAGGAAAAATATCACCAATGTTTCTAGCAACAAAAGAAATTATACAACTGTTACTTTCCTATTCTAGCCATAATGTGTTCTATTCAACGCTGTGGTAATAAAGTAGCCTTTATTTTTTTCTCTCTATTCATCTAGTAACTTATTTGCTAAACTGTACTTTGAATTAGCTTGAGGTAATAAGCTAGTAGATTTCAATATCACATCGAAAGTCACATTATAGTCAAAAGAACAATTGCTATTTAAAGTCAAGATTTTTGGGAAAAACTAAGTTTAAGCTAACAGGTGTTTTGAGATATATAACACTATATAACATTTCTCTCAGCAAATGTAATCATGTATCTACATACAACTCTTTAATCAACCTCTCTACCAAACTTCTCATAACCCATATTTATATTGGTTGAATAACTATACCTGTTTGGGCACAAGCCATCAAGTCTCTCTTTTCTTTGATAATAGGAATAGCATGTTTCTGCACTGGAGTAGGACGAGTATAACGAGTAAGTTCAATATTTCCCATGATAATTTCTCCCATCTCAACGTCGCTAAACTGTTAAGAAATATGAAGATATTATGAATATAAAGATGCTAACTAGAATGAAGATTATTCAATAATAGTTAAGCATGCCCCCCAAAGCTAAGAACTACACCAAAAGGAAATTTAAGAAACTTCAAAGCCAATCTAAACTTTGTATATCATCTTAGGGCTTAAAGCTGCGCCCCACCTCCCCACGTCATTCCTTGCAATTTTTCCATACAGGCACACAATTATTGATTTGAAATAGTGAATGGTTTCTAGCTTCACTCTCTCATTCTACACTTTGGACAAGTTTAACAAATAATAAACTATGGTATTCCTACTATAACTTCAAAAGTTCTAAAATCTAAAAGAGCCCTTTAGATGGACTTACAGAACACATTGGGAGGGGGGTGTCAAAGGCTTACACTTTCAATGTGTGGGGGACAGTTGTTGCCTGTTGCCTCAACAGGAATGTCATCATATTTCTCAAAGTTAATTCCAGTGTTTCCTCCAGAGAAGAGTTCCCTGAAATAGAAAGTTCAACTCTAGTTACTATATGACATCCAACTAAAGATATATACTATATCAGTGGTTCTCAACCTTCCTAATGCCACGACCCCTTAATACAGTTCATGTTGTGGTGACCCACATTGCTACTTCATAACTGTAATTTTGTTGTTACGAATTGTAACGTTAAGTATCTGATATGCAGGATGTATTTAAATTAAACATAACCCACAAGTTGAGAACTGCTCCACTAAATCAACATTTTGGAAATCACTTACTGTTCCAAGCGATCACTTGGTGGAAGTGGTTTTGACCAGTCATCCTCATCTGATTTATCAGACCATCTACTATTTCCGCTCCGATCAAATTTGCCAAAGCCACTTCTGTCACCACGACTTCCAATGCCATCATAGTCACTTCTTCCACGATCATCAAATCTAAACAGGATAAAACGACTCTCACATATACCATCATATGGGGGGGGAGAAGAGAAAATGATCCCCAACTTCACAAGCTGCTTATCTGATTTATTATGCAATACCAAGGGAGTGCTTCAAAAAGGTACAAACCAGTCTACTTCAGAAGTACAATTAAAATTAACTCTCAACATTCTGACTTCTTACCTACCAAATATTTTCACAAATTATCTAAATGTGCTTTGTCATTTTTTTTTCCAAGCATGCCATTATGTCTCTAGACTTATCAAAAACAGGCCAATGGCTCATTTAAGAATCAGATAAACATTTTACAAGCTTCTAATTATTATTAGGACATAAGCTTACTCTTACATTTTACCCAAGTTTTTCATGAAAAACATTATTTGGGGAAACCACCAGCCTCAAAGTACTGCTTTCCCCAGTCACATTATAGTCTTTTTTAGGAAAGAATTCCCCAGTGTAAGACTTGGGACAAAAGGTAGAAAACAGTCCTTACCTGAATTAAGGTGTGTTTAGTTTTAGGCCTGGTATACCATGTTTGCGAAAAATCAGGATACAGGATTAACCACAGCTATAAATTCAGTTCACCACACTCCAGTAATCAAAAATACAAGGTGTTTAAAATTTATAAGAACCCGCAAAAACCTCAAACAAGTTAGGCTATTTACTATATTAGCCTACATTTTAATATTCAAATATCAAAGATTACCAATGGTGCAGGTCTCATTTTGGTAGAACAATCTTTAAGATCTCTCATGATCTTAAACAATTAAACAAAAAAGGACAATTATTATATATTATGGAATATATGGATTTATAGAAATTATATATATATATTCCATATGCAGAAACAGATTTGGAATTTTTAAAAAGCCATTTAGGAGTCAATAAAGAACAAACATAGATTTTTCTATCACCAAAAATGTATTTGCTATCAAGATAACTATGTATATAACCATGCAAGATAGTCAAAATAGATCAAATCACATACCTTCCTCTTGATCCACTTCCACGATCACTGAAGAAACTGGACTTCCCTCTTGTATCACTACGAGAGCCAAAACTGCTATATGCATCCTTATCTTTACCAGAATTCCACCCTGAACTATCTTTATCGTAGAATCCTACCAAAAAAGCAACAAGACTGAGTTTCTTCTTTTAAAAGTAGGGACCTTACACTATGACTTACTTAGAAACCTAAAGCCTTATAACAGGGTAATAGAATCTGTCCATATATGATCAGAAGTGGTTGCAGCCCTAATCAGCAAATGATTGAGGCAAAAGACTTGGTTTACACCAAGTCTTTATATGAGCCCAGAACATAATATGTGGAACCTGGTACTCTAAGACAGATTAGATAGTAAGATTTTAATCATCTCATTTTTAAATTCTTTAAAAGGGATAAAAAGGGCATGAATACACAACTATTGTCCAGTTATAAGACAAGGGTTGCTTCAATTTATCAAGAACTGGTATCACATTGTTAACCAATAGTATTCTCTGCCATAAAAAGGTTATGTCTAAGACCATTCCAATGACTGTACTGCTAATCTCCTCTGAACCCTTCCCAAACTAAGTATATCTAAGTGTGCCGACAGTAAAAACACATAATTCAGTATTTAGAGGGGAGGGGAAGAGAAAGGGACACACTGGAAAATAAGTGTCTAGTGATTTTTCCCCTTATTTCAAAATGTAAAGAATGTACATTATACTTTTCTCCATTAACAGCTTAAGATGTTCAGAGGAAAGTTAGTTCAAACCATAATTTCAAATGAAAATGCCAAGTAAAGGCCATACAGGTGATGGTCACACACAAGTAAATAAATATTCTAGATTAAAATCCAGTTTATAACCCCAGACTCAAGTTTCTCTTCTCGTATCACTCTGCCATCATAATCAAAGTTCAAGAGCACACCGCTCCACCCCCCACTAAAACTAAGAATGTTCCCTTTCTTTAGAATCCTCAATGCTGTTCCACACCAAACTTTATTCAAAGTATAATTAAGTTTTAGCAAAAAATATCCATAAGCAACTGGTTAGATGAAAGGCTGACACAAAAAGATCAAATTTATAGTTCTGAAGTAGTTGAATAATTTCCCAGTTTAATTTAATTAATCCCATGATGTAATTAATCAAAGTGTTAAGATTATTAAAACATTTAGCAATCGGGCCAGAAAGCCACACTAAAAATTTATGATCAAGAACCAACTCTCTTACCCATTTGTGTGACTAACAGTAAATGTAAGATTAGGTAGTAAAGTACAGAGGTCAATATAGGATTTAAGGCTAAGTCAAATACCCAGTAGAAAGCTATTTAAACATATCAATTTGACCCTGATGTACTTCTTTTGAAAACTTTGGTGATCCTGAAAACAAGTTCTCTAAGAGCATTTACTCAGGAAATTAACGGGTTAATTTCTGCTTTTAGTCAACAGTCTGCAAAATATTAATCCACAATAGTTATCATGTAGATTTAAACAGATTCTTTAGTTAAGTATAATTTAAGTGTATCCTTAATTTGAGACAGTGCTTATATACTTTATAGTATATAAAGCTTATCTAATTTATGCTTTAATAACTTAAAACTGTTCTAGCCTTAAGACAGATATATAACTTGGTCTTGTCATATTTATAATAATGTTATGCCCTTTACATAGTAACAGCTAAATACCATCAAGTAATTAAGGTAAATGATGATGCTGGGAACACTGTATTATGGATAGGACTAAGATGACCCAATATTCCTCTGGAACCCAAGTTCAAAATCTTGCTCTGACATTTATCTTTTGTGACAAGTACTATTAGTTTATTCAGTAAAAAAAAGAATTGGGGAGATCAGGAGTTCTAGATGATTAAGTATCCACCCAATTCTAAATCTTATGCGTTGTTCAATTTCAGTCGTGTCCCCACTCTTCATGACCCATTTGGGGTTTCCTTGGCAAAGATATTATAACAGTTTGCCCTTTTCCAGTTCATTTTACAGATGAGAAAATTGAGGCAAACAGGGTTAAGTGACTTGCCCAAAGTGGCACTAAGTGTCTGACATCAGGTTTGACTTCAAGAAGATGTCTCTTCCTGACTTTATGCCATGGCACTCTATCCAATGCACCACCTAGCTACCCCAATTCTATGTTACTGGTAATCTTGTCTTAAAAATTGAGCCACATACACTTTTAATGAGAACACCACTTTCCTCCCTCCCCTTTTCCTGGCCCTATAGTACTCAGCAATCATTTTAGAACATAAATGCAAAACTAAAAATATCCAGATGGGAACTATTAGGTACTGAAACTCAGCCAATAGGTAAAATGTTATTTAACTTGTTTTGCCAACTCAATACCCCCCCCCTTAAAACTTCATTGACAAACGATGGGCTTCACAGGGTAGGGAGAACAGAAATGAAAGTGATCTAAAAACAAAGTAGTTGAAAATACTAGAGTCAATGGATGACAAGTTTGAATTTATAATGGTGATTCAGTAACATTTAGTTGACTAACACACTAAAATTCATTTTCCTTCTTTCACTCCTTCTAAAACCTAGCCATGTACCCTTGGAACAAATTACTTAACTTTTCAATTTCATCTGTAAAGCACATCACACCCTAGTTCTTTCTAAATACTTTATTGTCCCCTAATAAAGTCCACACTAAGGATTTGGTTTGTATTATTAAGAATTGCATTAAGTATTGTATTAATTAATTTAAAAGAATTGTATTAATTCTTAATTGTAGTAAGAATTATTTTCAAGTATTTTAAACAAAACTAACAAATCAAATTATAGCATGAAGAAAATGGATAAGGGTACTAAAGTTATCTACTAATCACCTATCCAGAACTGCATGAGCTTACATGTAAGTACATTTTTCTGTAAAAA